>BOPN01002333.1:95000-97500 GCA_017312705.2 Penaeus japonicus | reverse complement strand
TCGTGTCGTAGGAGTATTCGTAAAAGAAAAAAGAAAAATCGTATCTGAATATTTGGCATACTAGCTCTATATATCCTCTCTCTCCCCACTTTTTTTTTCTAGTAATATCTTTTGATTTTCTTCTTCTTTTTTCTCCTCCCTTGCATATAGACAACTGTTGACCTATTGCTCATGCATGCTTTTTGGTCATCTTCGTAGGCAGCACGATGTCCGTAATTTGAGCAACTCTCATTTTATTTGGGCTTTTTTGGGTTCGATGGGCTGAAAAGAACACTCCTTCGATTAATGTGTTTTCCGGTCGTGGGAGTGTTAGTAAGAAAAAAGAAAGAAGGAAAATAGAAATGATAAAAAATAAATTTTGTATCTGAACTTTGGGCTTTCAAGTTAGATATTCTTTGTCATTTTCTTTCTTTCTTTTTCTTCTGCAATATATAACTAACTGTTGACCTATTGCTCATGCATGCTTTTTCATGGTCTTTGTAGGCAGCAAGATATCAGTAATTTGTGCAGCTCTTCTTATAATTCTTATTTTTATTTTTAATTTTTTTTATTGTATATTTATTTTATTTCATTTCCTTTTTTTCAACTTTCCTTTTTTCTCTCTTTTTCTTTCTTTTCTTCTTCCTCACCCTCTTCTCCTTCTTCTTCTTCCTTTTTCTTCCTTTTTCTTCTTTTTGTTTAGGGAGGAGGGACGGGAAAGGATGTTATTTGTATTTTGGTTTTCCTTTCGCTCTTTTAAAACAGTGCTGAATTATATAATAATGTAGGTTGTTTGCTTTGTTGATTGGTTTGCTTATTATGACATCTCTCTCTCTCTCTCTCTCTCTTTCTCTCCTCCTCCTCCTCCTCCTCGAAGACATTTACCTAATCTTCTTTTTTTTCTTTTCTTTTCTTTTTTGTGATCTGTCTTTTCTTGTTATTACTTTTTTTTTTTTTTTATGAACTTTTTTCTGTGTTTTGATAAAGATTGATTGATTTACTCATGTTTAAAGTTTTCTTTAATTAAATTATTAGATAAAAAAAATTTTGCAATATTTTCTGTTGAGTTTCAACTTTTACGACTGATTTGCTACAGATCTCGTCTTTTACATTTACCTTGTGTTGTTATTGTCAGCCTCTCTCTCTCTCTCCTTTTGCCCATTCTTTCTCTTTCTCTCCCCCTCTCCTCTTTCTTCTTCTTCTTCTTTTTTTTTTGCACCTCTATCCTTCTACCTTTCCTCCAGTGACATTTCAAGACATTTCCAAATTTCCCATTAGTTCCAGGTTGAATCTCGAGGGGTCCAAGTTGAATTTCGAGGGGAGTGCCAAAATCCTAGAGACTTTCAACAAGCTGTCTGGCTACCAATAACTGCGGGCACTTACACGAGCATGATTTATCAGCCGCGCCTCCTTAACCTCTTTGTTGTTATTTAATTTTTTTTTTTTTCCTTTTATTCATGTGGGTCATGCATGTTTTGATCAGCCTTGTCACCCTAATCAGTGACTCATAATTAGCCATGCCTTACTTCGAAACTATTGTTAAGAGTTATTTTTAATTATTATTTTTAGTTGTGTCTCTTTCTCGGTTTCCCTCTCTCTCTCTGTCTGTTTCCGGTAGGAAATGAAAAGCAGTCTTACTATGCATATTTCGATGTCATTCATAATCACAAACCATTAGATGTTTACTATTGTCCATGATATATACCGTGTGTAGGTTGGGGTAGGGGTTTGAATAATTTAATTTATCCTCTGGAACTTTTGACTATTTAATACTCACCTTTTGTAACAATCACTCAGATAGACTGGTGGAGGCTACGGATATGAATTCATATTTCATATATATATACATAGATATATATATAAAGGTTGTAACAGTTATTTTTAGAGTAGTGTATTACATAGTCTTTTTTATTATTTTGCCATTAGATAGAAATCTGATTAGATTTTATGTCATGGAGAGTCTTGGATATTGTTTACCTGTTTGATTTCATGAATGTAATAGGAATCACTAGTCCAACCTAGTGTCTTTGAAGTCAAGTGATTAACTTTGTTAAGGTGCATAGCAAGTACCGCTCTGGAGGAAATTTGTCATACGATAGCATTCTGTTTTCCAAGTAATTTCTATTCTGTTCAGTATTAAGAGGTTACAATTGCATTAACTCAGATTTTATGAATTTTGTTTTCCTCTCTCTCTCTCTCTCCTATCTGTTCTAGTTTAGCCTTGTTAAATACATATTTAGGATACCTGTACTTTATGGAAAGCTGTTGATTGCTTCACATAATTGGAAGCAAGCAACCACAAGACATATTTGGAATTTTATTGGTGAGGAAAACAGAGTATGAAAAAAGGCACTCTTTTCTCGAAGACTATGGAAGTTGATCTGAAATGTTTAATTTATTAAGTTCAAAAGGATGACCCACAGTTAATTTCATCATTAGAGAGGTAGTCCACTATCAAGTAACTTTTAGGGTGAATTCAGCTGAACTACAGAATGTCATAAACTAGTAAATAAATAGATAG
>BOPN01002333.1:85000-90000 GCA_017312705.2 Penaeus japonicus | reverse complement strand
ATACTGTAAATTTTTGGAGAAAGGAACAGTTCCAGAATTCAAGCCAGAGGAAATCATGTACGGGTTTGATGGGGTGATTAATGAGAAAGAGAGCTTGTGCAGGGTAGTAGAAACTGTGAGAGAGAAAGAGCTAACTTCTAGCCAGACACTAGTTGCAAGCTGCAACAAAATGCTCTCTGAGCTCACCAAGTACAAAGGTTATCTTATCAAGATTAAGAGACACCATCAGAAATGCCAAGAAAACCTTGAAAAGGTGATTAATCTACACCAAACAGCGCTGAAAATGCTCGAGGATGAAATTAATAAAGTACATAGCATAAATAAAAAAGGAACCCATGGAAGAGATGTTCTTCTTTCAGCTGTAAATACACTTTTGACAGTCAAAACTGCAGGGCATGTGGAGAGTGCCATTATTACAGTTGATTCCAATCTGCGTGCTATGGAAAGATGGTTCTCTGAATGCGACAGCTTGCCAGATGGCAATGTAATCTGCATGTCAACTAAGGTGAGTTACCTGTGTGCATGTCAATTAAGGTGAGTTACCTGTGTCCCATTATCATTAGAGTAAGTAAAATTGACTACCTCTATATCATTAGAAAAGATTCCCAAGTATTCATGAAATGCACTACTAAATGCATCTTCCCGAGCTTGGTATGATTAGCGCAGCGGTTGTTCCGACAGGTGCGGGCAGCCACCAGAGAGATGATGGAGACAGCGTACAGCAGGATGGACGGAACGTTAACACCCAGAGATTCCATGGCAGAAAATGCAAAGAGCCCCTCGAAAGTATTGCTCAATATAAAAACCATCATCCCAGAGTGCCTTAATGACATGACCTGTGCCCTGAAAGATAAGCAGAATTACTACATTGAAAGATTTGGGGCAGCTATGACCGTAAGTAAGGCTGAGATTGCATTTTGTTGGGCATATGCAACACGCAGGCTGTATGAAATGCATATGTATGTTTCGTGTGTTTGTATTTCAGATTCTTTTTTTGTGTACTATTCTTAGGAGGGAAAGAGAGAGAATGTGAATGAGTGTGTGTGTGTGTGTGTGTTTGTGTTTGTGTGTCTTTGTGTTTGTGTGTGTGTGTTTGTGTGTGTGTGTGTGTGTGTTTGTGTGTGTGTTTGTGTATGTGTATGTGTGTTCCTTTCTTCTCCTCTTCTCCTTTTTTTCTTTTCTCCTCTCATCCTCCTTTCCCCCTCTCCTTTGCTCCTCATCTCCTCCCTCTCTCTCTACACCTTCTCCTCCCCCTCTTTCTACTCATCCTTCCACTCTCACTCTCTCTCCTCCCTCTCTTCTCTCTTCCTCCCTCCCCCTCTCTCTTCTCTCCTCCTCCCTCCCCCACTCCTCTCCTCCTCTCGTCTCCCCTCTCTCCCCTCCTTTTATCTTCCCTGTCTCTCTCTCCTCCTCCCTTTTTCTGTCCTCCTCCCTCCCCCTCTTTTCATTTCCTCCCCTCTCCTCCTCCCTCCACCTCTCCTTATTTTCTCCTCCCTCCTTTCCACATCTCTCCCCCTCTCCTCCTTCTCTCTCCTGCTTCATCTATCTCACCCCATTTCTCTCTCCTGCTTCATCTATCTCTCCTCCATTCTCTTTCTCCTCCTGTCTCTCTCTCTCCCCCTTTCTCTTTCTCCTCCTGTCTCTCTCTCTCCTCCATTCTCTTTCTCCTCCTGTCTCTCTCTCTCCTCCTTTCTCTTTCTCCTCCTCTCTCTCTCTCTCTCTCCTCTCTCTCTCTCTCTCTCTCTCTCTCTCTCTCTCTCTCTCTCTCTCTCTCTCTCTCTCTCTCTCTCTCTCTCTCTCTCTCTCTCTCTCTCTCTCTCTCTCTCTCTCTCCCTCTCTCTCTCTCCCCCCCCTCCCCCTCCCTCCCTCCTTCCTTCCCCGCTCTCTCTCTTCTTCCCTCTCTCTCTCCTCCCTCCTTCTCTCCTCATCTCCTCTTTCCTCCCCATCTCCTCCTCCTACTTCCCTCTCTCCCTCACCCTCTCTCTCTGCCTCCTCCCTCCCTCTCTCCTCCTTCCCTTTCTTCTCCCTCCCTTCATCTTCACCCTCCCTTCACCTCCTCTCCTCCTTCCCTCCCTCCCTCTCTCCCTCCCTTCCCCCCCTTTCCCTCTCTTCGTCTCTTCTCTCTACCTCCCTCCCTCCCTCCCCCCCCCCCTCTCCCTCTCTCTCTCTCTCTCTCTCTCTCTCCCTCCCTCCCTTCCCCCCTTCCCCCCCTTTCCCTCCCTCCCTCCCTCCCTCCCTCCCTCTCCACCTCCCTCCCTCCCTCTCCACCTCACCTCCCTCCCTCTCCACCTCACCTCCCTCCCTCCCTCTCCACCTCACCTCCCTCCCTCCCTCTCCACCTCACCTCCTCCCTCCCTCCCCCTCCCCTCCCTCCCTCCCTCTCCTCCCTCCCCTCCCTCCCTCCCTCTCTCCCTCACCTCCCTCCCTCCCTCTCCACCTCACCTCCCTCCCTCCCTCTCCACCTCACCTCCCTCCCTCCCCCTCTCCACCTCACCTCCCTCCCTCCTCTCCACCTCACCTCCTCCCTCCCTCTCCACCTCACCTCCCTCTCCACCTCACCTCCTCCCTCCCTCCCTCCCTCCTCTCCACCTCACCTCCCTCCCCCTCTCCACCTCACCTCCCTCCCCTCCCTTCTCCTTTCCCCCTTCCCTCCCTCCCTCCCTCCTCTCCACTTCACCTCCTCCCTCCCTCTCTGAATCCATTGATTTGCAAAGCTACTACCCTCCCTCTCCACCTCACCTCCCTCCCTCCCTCTCCACCTCACCTCCCTCCCTCTCCACCTCACCCCTTCTCTTCTCCACTGACCGCCAGGCCGACGCCATCGAGGACTGGTTGGTGGACGGGGAGCGCGTCTTCGCCGTGAGGGAGCTGGAAGGTCGCATCCTCTTCGGAGAGCTGACCCGTCTTGGCGACAGCGTGTTCCTGCATCGCCTGCAAGAGGAGGCTCCGAGCAAGCCCGCCCTCACGATTCCGGTGAGTTGTGGCTGGGTTATTGGGTGGGTGGGTGGGTGGCTGGGTGGGTGGCTGGGTGGGTGGGTGGGGAAGACACAGACAGACAGACAGAAAGACAGAAACACAGACAGACAGAAACATAGACAGACAGAAAGAAAGACAGACAGAAAGAAAGACAGACACACAGAAAGACAGAAATAAAGACAGACAGACAGAAAGAAAGAAAGACAGACAGACAGAAAGACAGACACACAGACAGACAGAAAGACAGACAGACAGACAGACAGACAGACAGACAGACAGACAGACAGAAAGACAGAAAGACAGACAGACAGAAAGACAGAAAGACAGACAGACAGAAAGACAGACACACAGACAGACAGAAAGAAAGACAGACAGAAAGAAAGAAAGACAGACAGACAGAAAGACAGACACACAGACAGACAGAAAGAAAGACAGACAGAAAGAAAGAAAGACAGACAGACAGAAAGACAGACACACAGACAGACAGAAAGAAAGACAGACAGAAAGAAAGAAAGACAGACAGACAGAAAGACAGAAACATAGACAGACAGAAAGAAAGACAGACAGAAAGAAAGAAAGACAGAAAGAAAGACAGACACACAGAAAGACAGAAATAAAGACAGACAGACAGAAAGAAAGAAAGACAGACAGACAGAAAGACAGACACACAGACAGACAGAAAGAAAGACAGACACACAGACAGACAGAAAGAAAGAAAGACAGACAGACAGGCCGCATGCTCCCCGGGGGCGGCTTTGTGAGGGTTATTTGCTGGAGATATGAAGAAAAACAAACAAAACAAAACTAAAAACATGTATATTGCCCTTTTTGTCGTGGTGTGACTTATACGGCCGCGACCTGGCTAGCGATCCCCCGCCCCTTGTTCTCCCCCAGATCAAGTGACCTGATCCCCCCCCCCTCTCTCCCCTTGTTCTCCCCCAGATCAAGTGACCTGATCCCCCCCCCTCTCTCCCCTTGTTCTCCCCCAGATCAAGTGACCTGATCCCCCCCCCCCCGCCCCTTGTTCTCCCCCAGATCAAGTGACCTGAACCCCCCCCCCCGCCCCTTGTTCTCCCCCAGATCAAGTGACCTGACCCCCCCCCCCCCCCCCCCGCCCCTTGTTCTCCCCCAGATCAAGTGAGCTGATCCCCCCGCCCCTTGTTCTCCTCAGATCAAGTGACCTGATCCCCCCGCCCCTTGTTCTCCCCTCAGATCAAGTGACCTGACCCCCCCCCCCTGCCCTCTTTGTTCTCCCCCAGATCAAGTGACCTGATCCCCCCCCCCCCCCCGCCCCTTGTTCTCCCCCAGATCAAGTGACCTGACCCCCCCCCCCCCCCCCCCGCCCCTTGTTCTCCCCCAGATCAAGTGACCTGATCGCCCCTTTGTTCTCCCCCAGATCAAGGACCTGATCCCCCCCGCCCCTTGTTCTCCCCCCCAGATCAAGTGACCTGATCCCCCCCCCGCCCCTTGTTCTCCCCCAGATCAAGTGACCTGATCCCCCCCCCCCCCTCCTCTCCCCCTTGTTCTCCCTCAGATCAAGTGACCTCATCCCCCCCGCCCCTTGTTCTCCTCAGATCAAGTGACCTGATCCCCCCCCCCGCCCCTTGTTCTCCCCCAGATCAAGTGACCTGATCCTCCCCCCCCTGCCCCTTGTTCTCCCTGAGATCAAGTGACCTGACCCCCTCTCCCCCTTTGTTCTCCCCAGATCAAGTGACCTCCTCATCTCCCCCCCCGCCCCTTGTTCTCCCTCAGATCAAGTGACCTCATCCCCCCCCCCCCCCGCCCCTTGTTCTCCCCAGATCAACAAGGACCTGATCCCCCCCCCCCGCCCCTTGTTCTCCCCCCAGATCAAGTGACCTGATCCTCCCCCCCCCCGCCCCTTGTTCTCCCCCAGATCAAGTGACCTGATCCCCCCCCCCCGCCCCTTGTTCTCCCTCAGATCAAGTGACCTGATCCTCCCCCCCCGCCCCTTGTTCTCCCCGAGATCAAGGACCTGATCCCCCCCTCTCCCCTTGTTCTCCCCC
>BOPN01002333.1:30000-52500 GCA_017312705.2 Penaeus japonicus | reverse complement strand
TTTTCGTCTCATTTTTATCATCACTATTATTTCACAATTTATTCATTATTATGATTCCCACTATCATATACTCATGACTATCCTTATCAATTTCATTTTTTACTGATATTCCATTCTTTATTAATTCCATCTCTCCGTATCATCTCCATCGCACTATCCTTATCATCCTTATAAGTATAATACCCATCAATCCTTATTATCTTTCTCATCTCACCCTATCATCCTTATTATCCATATTATCATCATCATTTCCCTCTCTCTCTCTCTCTCTCTCTCTCTTCTGACCAGCAGAGCTTTACCCAGAAGAAGAGGTTCATTGCGACACAGGGCCCAAAGGAGACAACGAAACAGGACTTCTGGAGAATGATCTGGGAGAAAAATGTTTACGTCGTTGTCATGGTTACGAGCTGCATCGAGGGAGCGAAGGTGATGGGGGTGGGGGATGGGGATGGGGGTTGGGGATGGGGGATGGGGTGGGGATGGGGGTTTGGGGATTGGGGAGGGGGATAGAGACAGAGAGAAGGAGCGAAATAAAAAATAAAGACTTTAGTAAAAAAAATTAAAAAAATGATAATATATATCGGACATACAACCTTAGTAAAATAAATGAATAAATAAATAAACGATAATAGAAAAAAAAAACAAATATATAAATAAGATCAAAAACTCAAAGTAAACGAAATGAAAAAAAAAAAAAAAATCGGACACACAGCCTCACTAACAAATAGAAATAAAAAAATATATATAAATAAAAAAAAAAAAAAATAATACAAATAGTAAGATAAAAAAAAAAAATAATAATAATAAAATAAAAGAAGATCAACCATTTCAGAATAAATGCAGCAAGTACTGGCCGGACGTAAAGGAGTCCCCTCTGGTGCTCCCTCGCGAGGACCTTATCATCTACACGACGAAGGAATCCACGAAGAATGGCCATGTCGTTCGCAGGTTTCAAATCCATAAGGTGAGTGAGGGAGAGGGGGGGGGGGGGGGAGGGGGGGGGAGGGAGGGAGAGGGAGAGAGAGAGAGGGAGAGAGAGAGGGAGAGAGAGAGAGAGAGAGAGGAGGGAGGAAGAGAGGGAGAGGGAGAGAGAGGGAGAGGGAGAGGAAGGAGAGAGGGTTCAGATCTATAAGGGAGAGAGAGAGAGAGGGGGAGGGGGAGGGAGAGGGAGAGAGGGAGGGAGAGAGAGAGAGAGAGAGAGAGAGAGAGAGAGAGAGAGAGAGAGAGAGGGAGAGGGGAGGGAGAGGGAAAGAGAGAGAGAGAGAGAGAGGGAAGGAGAGAGGGTTCAGATCTATAAGGTGAGTGAGAGAGAGGGGGGAGGGGGGGGGAGGGGGAGGGAGGGGGGGGGGGAGGGAGGGAGGGAGAGAGAGAGAGAGAGAGTTCAAATCCATAAGGTGAGAGAGAGAGAGAGAAGGGGGGGGGGGGGAGGGAGAGAGAGGGAGAGGGAGAGGAAGGAGAGAGGTTTCAAATCCATAAGGTGAGTGAGGGAGAGAAAGGGGTGGGAGGGAGGGGGAGGGAGGGAGAGAGGGAAGAGGGAGAGAGAGAGAGGGAGAGGTTCAGATCTATAAGGTGAGTGAGGGAGAGAAAGGGGGGGGGGGGAGGGAGGGAGGGAGAGAGAGGGAGAGGGAGAGGAAGGAGAGGGTTCAAATCCATAAGGTGAGTGGGGAGAGAGGGGGGGGGGGAGGGAGGGAGGGAGGGAGAGAGAGGGAGAGGGGAGGGAGAGGGAGAGGAAGGAGAGAGGGTTCAGATCTATAAGGTGAGTGAGAGAGAGAGGGGGAGGGAGGGAGAGAGGGAGGGAGAGGGAGAGAGAGGGAGAGGGGAGAGAGAGGAGAGAGGGTTCAGATCTATAAGGTGAGTGAGAGAGAGGGGGGAGGGAGGGAGGGAGAGAGAGGGAGAGGAAGGAGAGAGGGTTCAGATCTATAAGGTGAGTGAGAGAGAGAGAGAGAGGGGAGGGGGAGGGGGAGGGAGGGAGGGGGAGGGAGAGAGAGGGAGAGGGAGAGGAAGGAGAGGGGTTCAGATCTATAAGGTGAGTGAGGGAGAGAGGGAGGGAGGGAGGGAGAGAGGGAAAGAGAGAGAGGGAGGGAGAGGGAGAGGGAGAGAGTTCAAATCTATAAGGTGAGTGAGAGAGAGGGGGAGAGGGGAGGGAGAGGGAGTTCAAATCTATAAGGTGATTGAGAGAGAGAGAAAGGGGGGAGGGAGGGAGAGAGGGAGGGAGGGAGAGAGAGGGAGAGGGAGAGGAAGGAGAGAGGGTTCAGATCTATAAGGTGAGTGAGAGAGAGGGGGGGAGGGGAGGGAGAGGGAGAGAGAGGCAGGGAAGGAGAGAGGGAGGGGGGGAGGGAGAGAAGGAGAGAGGGAGAGAGGGAGGGAGGGAGAGGGAGAGAGGGAGAGTCAGAGAAAGAGAAAGAGAGAGAGAGAGAGAGAGAGAGAGAGAGAGGGAGAGAGAGAGAGAGAGAGACTGACTTTGAGTTATTTATTAAGGAATGTGTATTTTTTTTATTGTTATTGTCATGTTTTTATTGATCTTTTTATTGATGTTTTTTTTCTCTTTTTTTTCTTACTTTCTGTATTTTACTCTCTCTTCCTCTCCTTTTTTCTTTTCTTTTCTTTTCTTAATATTCTTCCTCATCCTCTAACTCTACCTCCCCTCTTTATTTCCCACTTCGTTTTCCTCTCTATTTCCCTCTCTTTCTCCCTCCTCCCCCCCCCCCTCGTTCTCTCCATGTCCTCACCCTCCCCCTCTCCCTTATCCTCTTCATCCTCCCTCCTCCTCCTCCTCCTCGTCCTCCCCCTCTCCCTCCTCCTCCTCCCCCTCCCCTTCCCCTCCCCTACCCTTCCCCCTCCCCCACCCCTCCCCTACTCACGCTTCTTGTTGACGCTGGAGGGCCTGTCCCTCTCCCCTCCCCTTCCCCTCCCCTACCCTTCCCCCTCCCCCTCCCCCACCCCTCCCCTACTCACGCTTCTTGTTGACGCTGGAGGGCCTGATCTTCCTGTCGTAGGTTCCGTTGCCGAGGATCTCGTCGAGCAGCTTCTTCTCGCGCGTCCTGTGGTTGACCAAGGGCGGCTCCGTCGTCGGGCTGTGCGGGCTGTTCCAGTGCCTGCGGGGGAGGGAGGGAGGGGGGGGGGTCAGTTGTCTGTTTGCGTGATTTTACTTTTGTTGTTTCTTAGGATTGGAGAAATGGCCGCTGTTGCAAGCTTTACTCTTCGTCATATAGAGTAAATAAAGTCACTGATGTCTTTGTCCTCGAAATGACGTCACTACATGATACAACTGGCATGTTTTAGGTTAAACAATGGACGGCACAGACATGGCTACAGAGGGAGGAATGGAGGCTTTTAGAAAAAAAAAATGCTGGTGGCAGAAGTAGTAGTAATAATGGTATCATTATCGTTATCATGATCGTAATGTCGATCATTATCAGGGCTCCTCTTGTCATGACTTATATGACACTTTTTTATCAACAGACACGGACAAAAAGACTCGCAGCTTCCCATCTAAACGATAAACCACCAACGCCAAGCCCAGTATATCGAACCCGATGGAGTCCAATTTGCACAGAAGGTAAAAAAAAATAACAAGGGAGTGGATGTAAGAAAAGAAAAAAAAACAAATGTCCCTAAAAGTTAAAAGACTGCTATAAAACTGGCATAGACGTCAGCTTCCTCCCGACAAGAACTTACAATTCCTGTGGTTCTGAAGCCCCGCCTCCTCTCGCGTGCGGTGAAACGAGAGAGAAATCAATTCGCTCCTCAATATCAGTTTTTTTTCTCTCTCTCTCTCTCTTTCTCTCTGATGCTTGTGATGACCTTGAACGCGAGATGTATAGGTTCATTATGAGCAATTTTGTGCTCGATAGAGAGACCCGAAGGGGAGAGGGGGAGAGAAAAGAGGAAGAGAAAACGGAACGCTAGAGAGGATGGGAGGCAGAGGAGGGGGAGAGAAAGACATCGAGGGAAAGAAAGGAAAACAGAGAAAAGAAGAGAGAGAGAGAGAGAGAGAGAGAGAGAGAGAGAGCGAGAGAGAAAGAGGACAAATACAAACGAACAAACGCACACAAAATATTAGTCATTCCTAATAACTGTCTCGCATTTTTCTTTTGTCTCCGAGCTTCAAAATTCACACACAAAAAATGGCCAATCCAGATACTCACATTCCTACTTCATCTCTACTCCACCTCGCTCACACTCCACCTCGCTCCATTCCACTCTACTCCACCGCCGCCCTTTACTCCACTCCTCTGCACTCCCCCCCCCCCCCCCACGCCCCTTCAATCTAATCAATTCCTTCCCCTTTCTTCAAATTCTCTCCTCCTGTTCCTCACTCTACTCCATACTCCTCTCCGCTTTTCCCCTCATTCTAACCCACTCCCCTTTCCTCCCTCACTCCCTTCCCATCCATTCAACTCCTCTCCTCCTATTCCATCTACTCCCTTCTCTCCCGTTCCTTCACTCTACTCCACTCAACTCCTCTCCGCCGTTCCCTTAATCTACTTCACTCCCCGCTCTCCCATCTCCTCACTCTGCTGACCTCCCATCCATCCACTCCACTCCCCTCTCCTCCCTCACTCCCCTCCCATCCACTCCATTCCCCTCCCATCCATCCACTCCCCTCTCCTACCTCACCCCCACTCCACTCCCTTCCACTCCCCTCTCCTACCTCACCCCCACTCCACTCCCTTCCACTCCACTCTCCTCCCTCACTCCCCTTCCCCTCCCCTCCCTCACTCCTCCTCCCCTCTACTCCCTCACTCCCCTTCCCCTCCCCTCCCTCACTCCTCCTCCCCTCTCCTCCCTTCTCCTCACACCCACTCCCCTCTCCTCCCTCACACCCCTCCTCCCTCACTTCAATCCCATCCATTCCACTCCATTCCCCTCTCCTCCCTCACCCCCCCTCCTCCCTCACTCCCCTCCCCTCCCCCTCCTCCCATCTCCTCCCTCACTCCCATCTCCCTCCTCCTCCCTCACTCCCTCCCCTTCCTCTCTCACTCCCTCCCCTCCTCCCTCTGCCCCAGCCCCACCTGCCCACCACCAGCCAGGTTGGGTCGCACGAGAGCACCTTGATAGGCCTACACAACATCATGCAGGAGCTGGACGAAGGAAATGCCGTTAACATCTATGACTGCGTGTTGAAGATGAGGAACTGCAGGATGAACATGGTGCAGACACAGGTAGGATGTAGGGTGGACATGGTTCAGATACGGGTAGGATGTAGGAGGGACATGGTTCAGATACGGGTAGGATGTAGAAGGGACTTGGTTCAGATACGGGTAGGATAGGAGGGACTTGGTTCAGATACGGGTAGGGTGTAGGAGGGACTTGGTTCAGATACGGGTAGGATGTAGGAGGGACATGGTTCAGATGCGGGTGGGACTTAGGAGGGACTTGGTTCAGATACGGGTAGGATGTAGGGTGGACTTGGTTCAGATACGGGTGCCAGGATGTAGGAGGGGACTTGGTTCAGATGCAGGTAGGATGTAGGAGGGACTTGGTTCAGATACGGGTAGGATGTAGGAGGGACATGGTTCAGATACGGGTAGGATGTAGGAGGGACATGGTTCAGATACGGGTAGGATGTAGGAGGGACTTGGTTCAGATACGGGTAGGATGTAGGAGGGACTTGGTTCAGATACGGGTAGGATGTAGGAGGGACTTGGTTCAGATACGGGTAGGATGTAGGAGGGACTTGGTTCAGATACGGGTAGGATGTAGGGTGGACTTGGTTCAGATATGGGTAGGATGTAGGAGGGACTTGGTTCAGATATGGGTAGGATGTAGGAGGGACTTGGTTCAGATATGGGTAGGATGTAGGAGGGACATGGTTCGTTCAGACTGCGGGTAGGATGTAGGAGGGACATGGTTCGAATACGGGTAGGATGTAGGAGGGACTTGGTTCAGACACGGGTAGGATGTAGGATGGACATGGTTCAGATACGGGTAGGATGTAGGAGGGACTTGGTTCAGACACGGGTAGGATGTAGGATGGACATGGTTCAGATAAGGGTAGGATGTAGGAGGGACTTGGTTCAGATACGGGTAGGATGTAGGAGGGACATGGTTCAGATACGGGTAGGATGTAGGATGGACATGGTTCAGATAAGGGTAGGATGTAGGAGGGACTTGGTTCAGATACGGGTAGGATGTAGGAGGGACTTGGTTCAGACACGGGTAGGATGTAGGATGGACATGGTTCAGATAAAGGTAGCGAGTGTAAGGAAGGACGGTTCAGATAGGTGGGATTGTGAGAGACTTGGTTCAGACACGGGTAGGATGTAGGATGGACATGGTTCAGATAAGGGTAGGATGTAGGAGGGACTTGGTTCAGATACGGGTAGGATGTAGGAGGGACTTGGTTCAGATACGGGTAGGATGTAGGAGGGACTTGGTTCAGATACGGGTAGGATGTAGGAGGGACATGGTTCAGATACGGGTAGGATGTAGGAGGGACTTGGTTCAGATACGGGTAGGATGTAGGGTGGACTTGGTTCAGATACGGGTGGGATGTAGGAGGGACTTGGTTCAGATACGGGTAGGATGTAGGAGGGACTTGGTTCAGATATGGGTAGGATGTAGGAGGGACATGGTTCAGACACGGGTAGGATGTAGGAGGGACATGGTTCAGATACGGGTAGGATGTAGGAGGGACTTGGTTCAGACACGGGTAGGATGTAGGATGGACATGGTTCAGATACGGGTAGGATGTAGGAGGGACTTGGTTCAGACACGGGTAGGATGTAGGATGGACATGGTTCAGATAAGGGTAGGATGTAGGAGGGACTTGGTTCAGATACGGGTAGGATGTAGGAGGGACATGGTTCAGATACGGGTAGGATGTAGGATGGACATGGTTCAGATAAGGGTAGGATGTAGGAGGGACTTGGTTGAATACGGGTAGGATGTAGGAGGGACTTGGTTCAGACACGGGTAGGATGTAGGATGGACATGGTTCAGACCAAAGGGTAGGATGTAGGAGGGACTTGGTTCAGATGCGGGTAGGATGTAAGAGGGACTTGGTTCAGATACGGGTAGGATGTAGGAGGGACTTGGTTCAGATACGGGTAGGATGTAGGAGGGACTTGGTTCAGATACGGGTAGGATGTAGGAGGGACATGGTTCAGATACGGGTAGGATGTAGGAGGGACTTGGTTCAGATACGGGTAGGATGTAGGAGGGACTTGGTTCGAATGTAATTGGGATGTAGGAGGGACTTGGTTCAGATACGGGTAGGATGTAGGAGGGACATGGTTCAGATACGGGTAGGATGTAGGAGGGACTTGGTTCAGACACGGGTAGGATGTAGGAGGGACATGGTTCAGATACGGGTAGGATGTAGGGTGGACTTGGTTCAGATATGGGTAGGATGTAGGAGGGACTTGGTTCAGATATGGGTAGGATGTAGGAGGGACTTGGTTCAGATATGGGTAGGATGTAGGAGGGACTTGGTTCAGATACGGGTAGGATGTAGGAGGGACTTGGTTCAGATACGGGTAGGATGTAGGAGGGACTTGGTTCAGATACGGGTAGGATGTAGGAGGGACTTGGTTCAGATACGGGTAGGATGTAGGGTGGACTTGGTTCAGATATGGGTAGGATGTAGGAGGGACTTGGTTCAGATATGGGTAGGATGTAGGAGGGACTTGGTTCAGATATGGGTAGGATGTAGGAGGGACTTGGTTCAGACACGGGTAGGATGTAGGAGGGACATGGTTCAGATACGGGTAGGATGTAGGAGGGACTTGGTTCAGACACGGGTAGGATGTAGGATGGACATGGTTCAGATAAGGGTAGGATGTAGGAGGGACTTGGTTCAGATACGGGTAGGATGTAGGAGGGACTTGGTTCAGATACGGGTAGGATGTAGGAGGGACTTGGTTCAGACACGGGTAGGATGTAGGATGGACATGGTTCAGATACGGGTAGGATGTAGGAGGGACTTGGTTCAGATACGGGTAGGATGTAGGAGGGACATGGTTCAGATACGGGTAGGATGTAGGAGGGACTTGGTTCAGATACGGGTAGGATGTAGGAGGGACATGGTTCAGATACGGGTAGGATGTAGGAGGGACATGGTTCAGATACGGGTAGGATGTAGGAGGGACTTGGTTCAGATACGGGTAGGATGTAGGAGGGACTTGGTTCAGATACGGGTAGGATGTAGGAGGGACTTGGTTCAGATACGGGTAGGATGTAGGAGGGACATGGTTCAGATACGGGTAGGATGTAGGAGGGACTTGGTTCAGACACGGGTAGGATGTAGGAGGGACATGGTTCAGATACGGGTAGGATGTAGGGTGGACTTGGTTCAGATACGGGTGGGATGTAGGAGGGACTTGGTTCAGATATGGGTAGGATGTAGGAGGGACTTGGTTCAGACACGGGTAGGATGTAGGAGGGACATGGTTCAGATACGGGTAGGATGTAGGAGGGACTTGGTTCAGACACGGGTAGGATGTAGGATGGACATGGTTCAGATAAGGGTAGGATGTAGGAGGGACTTGGTTCAGATACGGGTAGGATGTAGGAGGGACATGGTTCAGATACGGGTAGGATGTAGGAGGGACTTGGTTCAGATACGGGTAGGATGTAGGAGGGACTTGGTTCAGATACGGGTAGGATGTAGGAGGGACATGGTTCAGATACGGGTAGGATGTAGGAGGGACTTGGTTCAGATACGGGTAGGATGTAGGAGGGACATGGTTCAGATACGGGTAGGATGTAGGAGGGACTTGGTTCAGACACGGGTAGGATGTAGGATGGACATGGTTCAGATAAGGGTAGGATGTAGGAGGGACTTGGTTCAGATACGGGTAGGATGTAGGAGGGACATGGTTCAGATACGGGTAGGATGTAGGAGGGACTTGGTTCAGACACGGGTAGGATGTAGGATGGACATGGTTCAGATACGGGTAGGATGTAGGAGGGACTTGGTTCAGATACGGGTAGGATGTAGGAGGGACATGGTTCAGATACGGGTAGGATGTAGGAGGGACTTGGTTCAGATACGGGTAGGATGTAGGAGGGACTTGGTTCAGATACGGGTAGGATGTAGGAGGGACATGGTTCAGATACGGGTAGGATGTAGGAGGGACTTGGTTCAGATACGGGTAGGATGTAGGGTGGACTTGGTTCAGATACGGGTGGGATGTAGGAGGGACATGGTTCAGATACGGGTAGGATGTAGGAGGGACATGGTTCAGATACGGGTAGGATGTAGGAGGGACATGGTTCAGATACGGGTGGGATGTAGGACAGACTTGGTTCAGATACGGATAGGATGTAGGACAGACTTGGTTCAGATATGGGTAGGATGTAAGAGGGACTTGGTTCAGATACGGGTAGGATGTAGGAGGGACTTGGTTCAGACACGGGTAGGATGTAGGAGGGACTTGGTTCAGATACGGGTGGGATGTAGGATGAACATGGTACAGACACGGGTAGGATGTAGGAGGGACTTGGTTCAGATACGGGTAGGATGTAGGAGGGACTTGGTTCAGATACGGGTAGGATGTAGGAGGGACTTGGTTCAGATACGGGTGGGATGTAGGATGAACATGGTACAGACACGGGTAGGATGTAGGAGGGACTTGGTTCAGATACGGGTAGGATGTAGGAGGGACTTGGTTCAGATATGGGTAGGATGTAGGGTGAGCATGGTTCAGATACGGGTAGGATGTAGGAGGGACTTGGTTCAGATACGGGTAGGATGTAGGAGGGACTTGGTTCAGATATGGGTAGGATGTAGGGTGAGCATGGTTCAGATACGGGTAGGATGTAGGAGGGACTTGGTTCAGATACGGGTAGGATGTAGGAGGGACTTGGTTCAGATACGGGTAGGATGTAGGAGGGACTTGGTTCAGATACGGGTAGGATGTAGGAGGGACTTGGTTCAGATACGGGTGGGATGTAGGATGAACATGGTACAGACACGGGTAGGATGTAGGAGGGACTTGGTTCAGATACGGGTAGGATGTAGGAGGGACTTGGTTCAGATACGGGTAGGATGTAGGAGGGACTTGGTTCAGATACGGGTAGGATGTAGGAGGGACTTGGTTCAGATACGGGTAGGATGTAGGAGGGACTTGGTTCAGACACAGGTAGGATATAGGATGAACATGCTACAGATACAGGGAGGAGGGGGGGGGGGTAGAGCAGGGTTTTTGGGCGGGGGGGGGGGGGGGTTGAGGAGGGTAGGTAAGTTTAGGATTGTGATATATGTGGATGATATGCTTCAGTTAATTACACTAACTTTACTCAGTAACTGTTGTTTTGTTTTCCACACAGAAGCAATATGCTTACCTGTACATGTGTGCTCTTGCGTATTACGAGCAAAAAAAAAGGTTAGTATTGTTTTTTTTTTTAATGAATTTGGATTATAATGATGGATAGAATAAAACGTGTTTGGTAAATGTAGAATAAAAAAATAGGTTTTGTCATTTGAAATAAAAATGAGTGATACGATATTGATGATATTGCATATAATGATAGTAATATCTAATTGAATAAAACAATACCTAAAATCAATGATTACAAAAATAATAATAATAGCAATAATGAGAACTGAAGTTGTTTCTGGAAGATAATATATTACTGAATATTCCACGATTATGATCACAAATAATATAAAAAATAGTATAGTGATATAAAAGAATTGAAGTAATAAAGACGAATCTAGTTCTTACCCAAAATGTTACAGTTTTTTTATCGCATTTTCACTCTTGTCACCGTGATACATATAATTTTCTCCCTCGCCCGTTAGTATGATGTTGACTATTGTATCCCTTGTTATTCTTTTCACACCCGTAATGTCACCACCATCAACAGAATTCAAGGATTTTGAACACGTCAACGGTGTAGATCACTGACTGAAGAGATGACGTCACTGGAGGACGAAAAAAAGGCGGGAAAATGGCGCCAATGTGTGTTCGTGTTTGTGTCGAAACGTGACTTCGGATGCGTGGAGGATCGATCACCTTTTTGACACTTAATGAGGGATAGATATTTCATTTGTTTTAAATGGCTTCTGCTGTTTTGTTTTGTTTTTAGTTTCTCTCTCTCTCTCTCTCTCTCTCTCTTTCGTGTTTTTTTCTTCTTCTTTTTCCTCTTTTTTTGTTTTTTCTTCTTTTCCTTTTTCGTTTTCTTTAAGATGGCGAAGAAACGCGGGAGAGGTTGTCGACTCCCTCTGAAGGCAATATGTCTAAATGATTGAATTACTTACCATCATCAACCTGTTAATTATCAATTATGATCACCAATCTATCACTTTGTCATCAGCCGTCACTTTGAAATCTATGTCGTACATAATGTCACATTTTCCATCTGTAAATGTTATTTGTATATAAATCGAGGAACAATTTGATTAATGCTGAAACTTTAGACCATTTTATAATAATCAAGACAAGGCGACTATTGTAGAACATTCATGAACGAAAAGCCATTTTCAGAAATTAAAAATAAAAAAGAATTATATTTCATAAAAAATAGTACTTAAAAATGTATGTTGAACATGTGTACTTGAGTTATAGTTAACCTAACCAAGCGACTATAACAATGGTTGTCAAGCCTTTTGCACGTTTGGTTATTCCTTTGTTTGCCTTCCACATGCTACAGTTGTTAGATATGTTTATGTTTAGTTGTATATATTATCCATTTTAGCGGCGATGTTTTTTTTCCCTCACTTGCCCCTTTTACAATCTAGAAAAGATCGTAATTATGTGTTTATGTAAATTATGTTGGACTTGTTTAATAAAGAAAGTAGCTTTCTTCCGGAATTTTGTTATGAACAGTAAAATGATTTTGTATATACGTTTTACATAAATATATAAACACTGTATGAAAAAAAAAACAGTTAGTCTACTCCAGCAGCATTTGGAAACCCTCATTTGTGTATATGAATATGTATATGTATATGTAACGAGTACATATTACTCGTCAACGTTACTCGTTACTCGTCTACGTTACTCATTACTCGCAACTCACCCCCAATGTCCTCGCCAGAAGACAAACCAAAAAACGACTAAGCAGAGGAGGGCGGGGGGGGGGGGTGAAGACAAAGCTGGTGTCGAGTATACCAGCAGGTACCACGTGGCCAGCGGGTTGACACTAGGGTGAAGCAGGAAAATTATTTTAAAAATTAAAATTATTAAAAATCATTATTATTAAAAAATAAATTTATTTGAAAAAAGCAGTGAGAAAGTTTAGGAAAAGCCATAGTCAGGGAGAGGGTGAGGTCTAAAGTGATTTATAATAGATTGGTTCCCGATAGGTTTTGAGGAAAGGGTATGCACGAGAGGTCAGGAGAGGTCCTACTGCATAAAACTATCATTTTTTTTCTAATAAATTTTCTTTTTCATATGATTGGAGTAATTATTAACATCATGAAGATTGTAACTCTATTCCAAAATCAACCTCGAAGTGACGTAATGCCAAAAGGAATATTTTTTGCCCCCACTCTCTCTATAGTGCTCGCCTCAGTGCATACAAGCCCGGCGAAGCATCTGCTCCGCAAACCTAGCTTATCCTTATCTTTCCCTCATGCCCCTGGGGGAGTACATGTATATATTCACTCCGGTGTCGACAGGTTAATGTTTATATATGATTATTAAACTTAAACAAAAGTAAAGTACGTAGGTTTGATTCCATGTATTCAACATGTGCTTCATTCTAGTATATTACTGTAATCTGCTTTTATGTAAAGTAATATAAATGTGTCATTGCATATATATGTGTTTAATGAATCCTTATTCATTTCTGATAATTTAGCCAAAATAAAGATGATTTTTCTCA
The DNA here is from genome assembly GCA_017312705.2 of Penaeus japonicus. Classification (NCBI taxonomy): domain Eukaryota; kingdom Metazoa; phylum Arthropoda; class Malacostraca; order Decapoda; family Penaeidae; genus Penaeus; species Penaeus japonicus. Next base: position 39,723 of record BOPN01002333.1, on the reverse strand, counting down.
TTGTTTTTTTTTCCACCCACATCTTTCCGTAATAAATCCCAAAGTGTGTTCTCCACCAAAGAAGTGAAATTTAAAAAAATATAGTGAAAAGACGAAAGAAATATGCACTAAAGGTTTTTTTTCCACGATATTCTGCTTTCGAATATTTCCAATATGGACTTTTATTTCAATCTTTCCTTCGTAAATGTTTTGGTATTTTCTCCTTTAGTTTCATTATTATTGTAACTGTTCTAATAGTCATTAGTTTATTTGCTGTTATTATCAATATTATATTTTACCATTGTGCTCAATATCATATTATTATTTATAGTTATCATTATTTCTGTTATTAATAATCATCAGCATTATCACTGTTATTAGACAATGTCATAATTTTCATAATCATTATTCTTTAGCTGCTCATACTTCATTATCATAACCATCCTCTTTCCACTACCTTTATTTCCACCTTCCCCATTCCCTTCAATACTTCAAAATGGAGAAATCTCTAAGCAAAACAGCTGGGGTTACTGAGAGAGCAGGAAGATAGATGCATTTAGTATTTATTTATAACAAGTATAATTTAACATTACAACAAGTGACATCAACTTATCAGTTACTGATACTTTATAAGAGTATTCATACTGGAATGTTTGTTTTGTCTTTTACATATAGCAATATTACTTCACTATAAAAATGTAAAAAAACACATACATTTTTTTTTTTTTTTTTGTCAGTAACAGAAATATACATCAAGTTCAAAAGGCACCAGATCTATCCCTAAACTCTGTATCAAAATAATTTCATCTGCAAAATCACGTATCATATACAGGTCCATACACACACATACACTCATTCATAAATATTTCTCCCGAAGAACGAAATCGACCGACCACGCCTTTCAACCCTCTTATCATTCTGATATACTTCCCTTGTGAAAATTCATGTTTGAAATGAACATGTTCCCTCTTCAACAACCCTAAGCACACTTTCCACCCACATAAGTACGAGCCCTTCCTTGTTGCCATTCCTGTTAATTCTGCAAAGTCGTCTTCTCAGTCGATGCCGTTTTAGTGGCAAAGGAAGGCTCCCTTACCATCCTGATTTAGGTTGTGGCAAAGAGGTAGAGGAGTCCTTTGACGAACCCAATGATTTCTGATCCTCCGAGCTTACTCTCGCCGTAGACGCGGTCGACGAAGCTAATGGGAACCTGTAAGAAAAGAAATATCTAGATGAGGATATATATTACAGACTCATCTTACTCTTTTGCATGTACAATCTTATCATCAATGTTGTATATAACTGAGGAAAATGATATATCTTTCTGACAATCAATTTTTTTTTAATCTATTTCCATAGATGACAAAATTTAATAAAAATTTTCATGCATATAACTAGCTGGCCCTTTCTGCATAAGTAAATTACTAACTTTCACCTTCATTGCATACATATTTTTTTCATTCCCTTACAAATTTCTTATTCTTTTTCCCTACCATATACAAATAATTGGCTCGGTCTCTCAATACGCATTCATCTTTTTTTTCCTTCCTCAATGTCTCCTGCTCGTGTCTGACCCTCTCTGAAAATAACTCCTCTCTTCGGTCTGTCTTCTTCCTCCCATTGCATTAGACACGTTGAACTTTTCCTGATCCCCGCCCCTCCCGAACCCTAACCCAACGCCTCCCTCCATCTCTGCCCTCAATACTTCCCACTCGTTTCGGCCGCACCATGCAGACAACCCTCCCTAGATTGAGACGGTGTATTTGCCCCCCAATTCCCTCACCTCTCCGACGGTGTAGCCAAACTGCCGCGCACGAATGATCATCTCCATCTGGAAGACGTAGCCCTTGCTCACACAGGACTCCACCAGCTTCTGCAGCACCTCCTTACGGTAGAGCCTGAAACGAGACTTTGTTGAACGTCTTGCGAGACACGTGGGAAAAGCTGGATGGTGTGGCGTCTATGGCTCACCTTCGGATTATGAATCCCTTGGCACTAAAATGAAGGAAGAAAGGGAATAGGAAAGAGTAAAGAAAAATATAGAGCTTGTAATCCTTCTGCTTTTTAGGGGGTGGGGGTGGGGGTGGGGGCGTCATTACCTTATCAGCTAAACCTTTTACGTTTTATGAAAAACTATGGTAAAAGTAAAAGAAAATGAACAGATTATGCTAATTAAATCTATCCATCTGTCTTTTCTTCTTTCAATTCAAAGTAACGAGGATGCAAATACAAACAAAGACACTAACCACACTAAGTAAAATTTTAATCTGTGGTCAAATCAGACAAATCTTTTCTTATATACTAATGACTGAATTTAATCAGAAAAGAAATAATTTTGTGCAAATGTAAATATATGTATACTATTATTGAATGATATAGTGAAACATCCCTCTCCCCCTTGTAAGATAAAATGCGAAGAATTTAAACCTACGGAAGAATACCAATTTACCAATAACAGTAATAATAACAATAATAGTAACAACATTAACAATAATAACATTAGTAATAACAAAAACAGAAACAACAACAATAATAACAATATTATCAATAATAATATCAATAACAACAATAATAATAATAATAACACAGCTGCTAATAACAATAATGATCACACTAATGACAGCCATACCAATACGAATACTAATACTACTAATAATGAAATACTAACGCCACCACCAGTCACTCAGCATCACAAATAAAAACCCAAAACCCATAACTATACCTTCTTTCCTCTTCTAAAATAATCCAAACAAAACTTTAACCTTCTGAATACAAACGACTACCTCCGCACTCGTATATACTGAAAAGGGGGTCTCCTCGACCTATAAACTTCTTGTGCGAGAGCTTAGAGCAGATGAATGCTGAAACGGGACTCTCTGCGGAACTTTAACTGCTCCAATGTAGTTTGGTAACAAGCCAGCATCTATTACGTTGCGAAGATCAATAGAGATGAGCCATATGACAATGAGACTAAGTGAGGTGTCATCAAAGTAAAAAGAAGAAGAAGAAGAAGACGAAGACAAAGAAGAAGAAGAAGACGAAGACAAAGAAGAAGAAGACGAAAACAAAGACGAAGACCAAGAAGAGCTACCACGAACCAGTTGGCAGCTGGTGATTACCTGAAGGATCCGGTCAGGTCCGATGCCCCGGGCCTGAGGAGGACCTGTGTCACGTAGTTGGCCCCTCGGCTGATGATCTTGCGCTTGAGGTCCCATCTGTACACTCCCCTGTCCCCTACGTACCGCGTGCCGGAGAATTTACGTCGTACTTGCCCTCCTTCTGTTTCTTGATGAACTCCAGGAATGAACTTGGGCTGAAGATGGGGTTCGGTGGGAAGGAGAAGTTAAAGTGCTTTTTTGTTTTGTTTTTTTTGTGTTGACTAGATTTATGGAAAAGTGGTGTGCACACCCATTGGGACAATAAACACATATGAGTGAGAGAGAGAGAGAGAGAGAGAGAGAGAGAGAGAGAGAGAGAGAGAGAGAGAGAGAGAGAGAGAGAGAGAGAGAGAGAGTGAGTGTGTGTGTGTGTGTGAAGTATCATCATCACCCTAAAGAAAGGCTTTTACATGCATTATTGGCATAATAGCATATTTCTTTTTCAATAAGAAGTTAATAAAAAATAAATAAGAACATTAATAGAACCTAAACTGATATTTGTAGTAAAATAGAACCGAAGGAAGAGAAACAAAAATAAGAACAAGACCCTGAGTATATATATACGACACAACGACAGAAAATTGTTGATTCTCCCTTACATGGTGTGATAAATCAGCATCCATGATGATGACATAGTTTCCTGTAGCATGTTTTATGCCATGGATGTATGCTGTCCCTAGGCCCAGCTTCTTCGCTCTCGGCCGCAGAACCTGTTGTGGGAAAAGGCAATTGAGAGGAACTTTTGTTTCAGAAATTGTCTATTTATATATGTCTACCTATGTAAATGAATGTCTTATCTTTTCAAAGTGTTGTACATAGCATCCAGAAACTTGTGAACAGGTATGATATGAAATGTATGCTATATATACTGCTCATATATATATCAATAACATACTACTACTATGTCATCCTTTCTTAGGAGTATTTGATAAATACTGGATAGACATCTCTGAATATCTGAGTAAAAAATAAAATAAAAATAAAAACAAAACAAACACAAACTTACAATTCTGTCTTCCCCATAAATCTCTTGCAACTTCTTTGCAACTTCCAGTGTGCCATCTGGGGACCCATCATCAATCACAATAATCTCGTAGTTGATGTTGCTGAAAATCACCGAAAAGTTCAGTAACTCTACTTAACACTGTGTTTATAACAGTGATTCCAGTTAAAGATATATATAAAAAATGCACCCAGAAGATTTATTATCAAATGAGCAACCAGATCAATCTCAATCTGGCAAAGAAAATGCATAGAGGTTTTTTAGTTGACCTTTTCACCATGCTGCCATTAAGCACAGAGGCTGCCACAATTGCTGTGCACATGTTATGTTGTGCAGGTAACTAATGTAGGAGGGAATATCCAGCTTTTAAATGTTTTTTGTCATCTTCCCACAGGTCCCTTGTGTCTGCTGGATGGGGGAGGGAAGGGGAGGGGGGTGGGGAGGTTGTTAACTTTGAAACTAAAGGCTTGTGCCAAAAATGAAGATCAGAGTTATACTAATTAGAAAAGATATGATAAAAAAATGATATTTGTCTCTGAAAAACAATGTCACAATCAGAAAAGTCATATGCCACTGGCTGCCTCCTTCCAATGAGCACTGACTTCCAGGCCTTTCAGTATTCCCAGCAACAGCCAATAAACCTCCACAATGTATATTTTGGAAAAGGATTTTGTAAACTCCCCTAAACTTCAAGCTCTATCATGCTAGAGTATATGGGTAGCACATAAAACTGTAGGCCTTACATCACAGACCACAGCAAGTATCCAAATCACTTCATTCATATATCAAGATCAAATTCTGATTCTCTTTTGGTTACCAGCAGTGTCCTGTCTGTGTGCCTAGGTGGACTGCACTCTGGCGGTGCAATTTTGGTTGCTGGCTTTATAAACAAGCGACTCCACCAAATGGTTGTCAAGCCTTTTGCACGTTTGGTTATTCCTTTGTTTGCCTTCCACGTGCTACAGTTGTTAGATATGATGTTTAGTTGTATATATTATCCATTTTAGCGGCGTTTTTTTCCCCCTCACTTGCCCCTTTTACAGTCTAGAAAAAATCGTAATTATGTGTTTATGTAGATTATGTTTGACTTGTTTAATAAAGAAAGTAGCTTTCTTCCGGAATCTTGCTATGGACAGTAAAATGATTTTGTATATACATTTTACATAAATATATAAACACTGTATGAAAAAAAAACAGTTAGTCTACTCCAGCAGCATTTGGAAACCCTCGTTTGTCTATATGAATATGTATATGTATATGCAACCAGTCCATATTACTCGTCAACGTTACTCGTTACTCGTTTACGTTACTCGTTACTCGCAACTCATCCCCAATGTCCTCGCCAGAAGACAAGACAAACCAAAAAACGACTAAGCAGAGGAGGGCGGGGGGGGGGGGGGGGGGTGAAGACAAATCTGGTGTCGAGTATACCAGCAGGTACCGCGTGGCCAGCGGGTTGACACTAGGGTGAAGCAGGAAAATTATTTTTAAAATTAAAATTATTAAAAATTATTATTATTAAAAAGTAAAATTATTAAAAAAGCAGTGAGAATGTTTAGGAAAAGCCATAGTCAGGGAAAGGGTGAGGTCTAAAGTGATTTATAATATTTTGGTTCCCGATAGGTTTGAGGAAAGGGTATGCACGAGAGGTCAGGTGAGGTCATACTGCGTAAAACTATCATTTTTTTCTAATATATTTCCTTTTTCATATGATTGGAGTAATTATTAACATCATGAAGATTGTAACTCTATTCCAAAATCAACCTTAATTAAAGTGACGTAATGCCAAATGGAATATTTTTTGCCCCCCCTCTCTCTATAGTGCTCGCCTCAGTGCATACAAGCCCGGCGAAGCATCTGCTCCGCAAACCTAGCTTATCCTTATCTTTCGCTTATGCCCCTGGGGGAGTACATGTATATATTCACTCCGGTGTCGACAGGTTAATATTTATATATGATTATTAAACTTACCCAAAAGTAAAGTATGTAGGTATGATTCCATGTATTCAACATGTGCTTCATTCTAGTATATTAGTGTAATCTGCTTTTATGTAAAGTAATATAAATGTCATTGCAAATATATGTTTAAAACTGGATAGGGTATTTTTGTGCTTTACAATCCTTATTCATTGCTGATAATTTAGCCAAAATAAAGATGATTTTTCTCATTGTTTTTTTTCCACCCACATCTTTCAGTAATAAATCCTAAAGTGTGTTCTCCACCAAAGAAGTGAAATGTAAAAAAAAATACAGTGAAAAGAAGACAGAAATATGTACTAAAGTTTTTTTTCCATGATATTCTGCTTTCGAATACTTCCAATATGAACTTTTATTTCAAATTTTCCTTCGTAAATGTTTTGGTATTTTCTCCTTTAGTTTCATTATCATAGTAACTGTTCTTATAGTCATTAGTTTATTTGCTGTTATTATCAATATTATATCTTACCATTGTGCTCAATATATTATGATTTATAGTTATCATTATTTCTGTTATTAATAATCATCTGCATTATAATTGTTATTAGACAATGTCATCATTTTCATAATCATTATTCCTTAGCTGCTCATACTTCATTATCATAACCATCCTCTGTCCACTCCCTTTATTTCCACCTTCCCCATTCCCTTCAATACTTCAAAACGGACCAATCTTTAAGTAAAACAGCTGGGGTTACTGAGAGAACAGGAAGATGCATTTAGTATTTATTTATAACAAGTATAATTTAACATTACAACAAGTGACATCGAGTTATCAGTTACTGATACTTTATAAGAGTATTCATACTGGAATGTTTGTTTTGTCTTTTACATATAGCAATATTACTTCACTATAAAAATGTAAAAAAACATACATTTTTTTTTTTTTTTTTTTTTTTTTTTTTTGGTCAGTAACAGAAATATACATCAAGTTCAAAAGGCACCAGATCTATCCCTATACTCTGTATCAAAATAATTTCATCTGCAAAATCACGTATCATATACAGGTCCATACTCACACACATACACTCACTCATAAATATTTCTCCCGAAGAATGAATCGACTGACCACGTCTTTCAACCTCTTATCGTTCTGATATACTTCCCTTGTGAAAAATCATGTTTAAAATGAACATGTTCCCTCTTCAACAACCCTAAGCACGCTTTCCACCCACATAAGTACGAGCCTTTCCTTGTTGCCATTCCTGTTAATACTGCAAAGTCGTCTTCTCAGTCGATGCCGTTTAAGTGGCAAAGGAAGGCTCCCTTACCATCCTGATTTAGGTTGTGGCAAAGAGGTAGAGGAGTCCTTTGACGAACCCAATGATTTCTGATCCTCCGAGCTTACTCTCGCCGTAGACGCGGTCGACGAAGCTAATGGGAACCTGTAAGAAAAGAAATATCTATATGAAGATATATATTACAGACTCATTTAATTCTTTTGCATGCACAATCTTATCTTTCTGACAATCAATTTTTTTTATCTATTTTCATAGATAACAAAATTTAGTAAAAACTTTCATGTACATATCTAACTGGCCCTTTCTGCATAAGTAAATTACTAACTTTCACCTTCATTGCATACATATTTTTTCATTCCCTTACAAATTTCTTATTCTTTTTCCCTACCACATACAAATAATTGGCTCGGTCTCTCAATACGCATTCATCTTTTTTTTCCTTCCTCAATGTCTCCTGCTCGTGTCTGACCCTCTCTGAAAATAACTCGCTCTCTTCGGTCTGTCTTCCTTCCTCCCATTGCATTAGACACGTTGAACTTTTCCTGATCCCCCCGCCTCCCTCCCGAACCCTAAACCAACGCCTCCCTCCATCTCTGCCCTCAATACTTCCCACTCGTTTCGGCCGCACCATGCAGACAACCCTCCCCTAGATTGGAGACGTGTATTTGCCCCCAATTTCCCTCACCTCTCCGACGGTGTAGCCAAACTGCCGCGCACGAATGATCATCTCCATCTGGAAGACGTAGCCCTTGCTCACACAGGACTCCACCAGCTTCTGTAGCACCTCCTTCCGGTAGAGCCTGAAACGAGACTTTGTTGAACGTCTTGCGAGAAACGTGGGAAAAGCTGGATGGTGTGGCGTCTATGGCTCACCTTCGGATTATGAATTCCTTGGCACTGAATGAAGGAAAAAAGAGAATAGGAAAGAGTAAAGAAAAATATAGAGCACGTAATCCTTCTGCTTATTTGGGGGTGGGGGTGGGGGTGGGGGGTGTCATTAGCTTATCAGCTAAACCTTTTACATTTTATGAAAAACTATGGTAAAAGTAAAAGAAAATGAACAGATTATGCTAATTAAATCCATCCATCTATCTTTTCTTCTTTCAATTCAAATTAACAAGGATGCAAATACATACAAAGACACTAACCACACAAAGTAAAATTTTAATCTGTGGTCAAATCAGGCAAATCTTTTCTTATATACTAATGACTGAATATAATCAGAAAAGAAATAATTTTGTGCAAATGTAAATAAATGTATACTATTACTGCATAATGAAGTGAAACAACCCCCTCCCCCTTGTAAGATAAAATGCAAAGAATTTAAACCTACGGAAGAATACCAATTTATCAATACCAGTAATAATAACAATAATAGTAACAACATTAACAATAACATTAGTAATAACAAAAACAGAAACAACAACAATAATAACAATATTATCAATAATAATATCAATAACAACAATAATAATAATAATAACACAGCTGCTAATAACAATAATAATCACACTAATGACAGCCATACCAATACTAATACTAATACTACTAATAATGAAATACTAACGCCACCACCAGTCACTCAGCATCACAAATAAAAACCCAAAACCCATAACTATACCTTCTTTCCTCTTCTAAAATAATCCAAACAAAACTTTAACCTTCTGAATACAAACGACTACCTCCGCACTCGTATATACTGAAAAGGGGGTCTCCTTGACCTATAAACTTCTTGTGCTAGACCTTAGAGCAGATGAATGCTGAAACGGGACTCTCTGCGGAACTTTAACGCTCCAATGTGGTCTGGTTATAACAAGCCAGCATCTATTACGTTGCGAAGATCAATAGAAATGAGCCATATGACAATGAGACTAAGTGGGGTGTCATCAAAGTAAAAAGAAGAAAAAGAAGAAGAAGAAGAAAAAGAAGACGAAGACAAAGAAGACGAAGAAGACGAAGACAAAGAAGAAGATGAAGAAGAGCTACCACAAACCAGTCAGCAGCTGGCGATTACCTGAAGGATCCGGTCAGGTCAGATGCCCCGGGCCTGAGGAGGACCTGTGTCACGTAGTTGGCCCCTCGGCTGATGATCTTGCGCTTGAGGTCCCATCCGTACACTCCCCCGTCCCCTACGTACCGCGTGCCGGAGACCACGTCGTACTTGCCCTCCTTCTGTTTCTTGATGAACTCAGGAATGAACTTGGGCTGTGAAGATGGGGTTCGGTGGGAAGGGAGAAGTTAGCAAGTTTTTTTGTTTTGTTTTTTTTGTGTTGACTAGATTTATGGAAAAGTGGTGTGCACACCCATTGGGAAAGACAAACACATGAGAGAGAGAGAGAGAGAGAGAGAGAGAGAGAGAGAGAGA
>BOPN01002333.1:20000-25000 GCA_017312705.2 Penaeus japonicus | reverse complement strand
TGTAAACATTAAGAAAAATATCATTAAAATTCTTGATTCTTCTGTTATAGGTTATTTCTTTTTGTATTTGGACACAATTTTGAGAATGGGTGATTATTAAAGATATATATATATATATATATATATATATATATATATATATATATATATTGGAAATTATTCAGTTTTGGTCAGTTTGTGGGCATTTGCTTTAGGGATTTAATGAAATTATTGTTTGCTTAACTATACGTTATTGTGTTCTAAGAACCACACATGCAAATATGAACTGAATATCTCTTTGTTCTCACCAATATCTGCAATTCTTCAGAAATCATGTTTGAATATGCTAAACACATTGATAGATTTACATTTTAACTTTATCCTTACACTAGAAACATTAAATTCACGTTATCAGATTCTAAACAGTAAGTAAATCTGTTGGCTCACGTAGGCTGTATTTGCTGTGATAGTGAAGGCCATGTTATATGCTACCTCATGGTTAGCCATAGCAAAGGTTCCATACCAGGGTTTTTTTACCTATAGGTCCATGAATAGGACACTTTATTGCATACATCTGTGCAATACAATGATCAATTGAGTATTTACTCCTGTTTACTGTAAGTAAGAAAATATGTTCATAAAGAAAAAAGTCTTAGATAGATTAAAGAATAGATACCTCTATAAGAAGCATTCTATGAGAATATCAGTGTCAAATTTGAAGAATGTAAGGTGTTGACATGATGGAAAGGTAGTGCTGCTGAATGTGAGGGAATAACTCTCATGAGTTTTTGTTTCAAAATCTGATTGGAGAGTTGATTGCAGAAGGTCAGTTCCTGCCTGTTTTATTATTCTGAATTGTTCAGAATTTGCCAAATTTCTGTTGCTGGTCTTGAGAACCTCATAGAAAGTTAATCCTCCAGAGACAAATCTTTGAAGTACTCAAGTTGATAGAAAACCTGTCTTACTTACTATTCTTCTCTCTGTGTTACAGCTGTTACATCCACAAGACACAATGCCTCTCACGTCAGTCATAAAGAAGCCCCCCTCCCACCCTCGGGCAACAGAGCCCATCGAGAGGGTGATCTTGAACAAGTCAGACCTTGTGCGCTCGACCATCCTGAGGTATAGGGAGACGGGCGATCAGTCGATCTACGTCAACGCATTCCTCAAGCTGAAAGCCTCTGAGTCGCTGGAGGAGAAGCTGTCGTGGCTGTCACAAATGACGGAATGCGTCTCGCTGCTCGACAGAAAGGCAGATAAGGTCGTGTTGGAGTTCTTGGTGAGTGGAGCCCAGTGATCCTGGTATTATGTTACAGGTTTGGTAGTTTTTTATATATCATTTTTTAAATATATTTTTTTGGGGATATATGTGTGTGTGTGTGTGTGTGTGTGTGTGTGTGTGTGTGTGTGTGTGTGTGTGTGTGTGTGTGTGTGTGTGTGTGTGTGTGTGTGTGTGTGTGTGTCTGTGTGTCTGTGTGTCTGTGTGTTGGAAGGTTATATAAATTTTATATTTGGCTTTTGTCTCTTTTTCTTTTCTTAAGATTTGAAGATGTTGAGATAGAGTTCTGTAGAGCCCTCATATGACAGAAATAGGATAATAACTTCTAATATGATATAGCTGTATGAAAATATGTAATATATATATCTTATAAGTAACTTGTCCTTTTAATTTCTCTTCTCCCAGAAAATTCCGTGGTACAAGTCATTAGAACTAACGGCAGCCGTGGAGAGCTTCATTTTAACGCTAGTGACGGCACACAACTATTACGCTTATTTAGTTCTCAAGCAGCTATTTACTTTCCTAATTCCAGGTGAGACAGATATGTTCTATTTGTTATTTTATTGTTGTTGAGTAAAGATGATGAGTTATATTTTAACCCGTTAACGACGGGTGACTAGATATCACGTCTAGTAGTTTTTGGGCCACATGCCGGGGATGCATTATTTTGTCCAGCCCGGCCGAGAATCCCAATGCGTTAGGCTTGTGCGTTCAAGAGTCCCAGAATTTCGGTCATTTTAAGCCGAAATGGTTCTGTCGGGAACGGGTTAAGTACAGTTTATGGATGATAAGTGGAGTTTTAAGGATTGACGGTGTCCAGTGCTTTAGAAAAGAATAGGGATTAGAAGAAAAGAGAGAAAGAAGAAAAATGTTAGTTAAAGTAGTTGAGGGATGGAAGATGTGATTATGGAGGAATGCGATATATGATGGATATACAACATATCGTCAACCTGTAGATTAGAGAGTGCCTGTGATGCACATACTTAGTAATGTGGTGAGGCAAACCAGTCCATCTTTCCGTGACCAAAGTAAGACGGACTAGATACAACCGAAGATGCCTGATAGGTACAGTTGCGGGTGTGAGAGAACAAGGGATTTTAAATCATTTGGCATATTTTTTAGCATTTTTTGAAAAATGTGCTCTCAGGGGGACAGCAAGCTGACACTTAGCAGCCGAAGAAGCATTCAGTATGTATACTTTAAGATAAAATCATTACACTAGATTTTTGAATTATGTGGTAGATAATTTTCAATAATCAATCCATAGATTTTCAAATATTTCCAATGAAAGTTCTTAGGTATATTAGGTTTGTCGGAGAGAAGCCACTAGCTTTTTTTTCTCTCTCTCTCTCTTCTCCTTTCATCTGTTGATCTTTATTTGCAGATGTGAATGAAAAGAATGAGGAGCTCTTGGTATCAGCGGGTGCTTTGACAGAGGAAGAGGAAGCAAGCAACATGCGCATTCTGAACACCATCGTTGCTATACACTCACACGTTCCATTGTAAGATCATGCTTCTCACTCCGATGTTGTCCTTCAATGTTTATAACGTGGCTGATGTTACGTGGGAGGCTTAAGATTAATACCTCTTTTTTTTCTCTCTTTTGTATAAGCTTATTATTCATGGAACGAACCAAGAGTCAAGTGGTTAAGCCATTTATGGAGGTGATATTGAGTAGACTGTTTTACATTGTATTTTAAACTCACTTTTCCTCTCCCTTGGCATTTGCAGAAGTAGAGACAACTTGCTAGTGTTAGCCCGAAAGTGCATGCCCTACTTCAAGCGGCATGTGCATCAGCATGCAGTCTACACATATAACCTGCTGCTCCTTGCCAGCTGTCTTCCACACCTCCGGCTGCCTCTGCTGGAGGTTATCATTTCAAAGTGAGTTTCTAACGGTTAAAGGAATTTGAGAGTGGCACACCTTGATTAGTACAATTTCAGACTATGGGATTAGTATGATTATGATAAATTTGATATCAAGTCTCAATTAAAACAACTTTTTCTTCTTCTTCTTATTATTATTATTATTGTCCTTTTCTTTTACTTTGTTTCAAAGTAGTGCCAATTTTTGCAGTTGGAGACCTATCATGATTTGTGTACCTTACCGCACTTCAGGTGAGATTATTTCATCATCAGTCTGTGCACTGGCGTCTTACCTCATTTGATAACAGAATTCATATTGTATTTCATAAATAAATGTATAGTAATGTGAAAAAATAGGCAGGATTTTGGTAATGCTCTAGGTCTGACTCCCCAGCTCCCCAGATACATCACCTAGGCATGTCTAGAACATGTTAATTCCTGAGTGGAATCCCAGTCTTGCAGGTGTAAGCGATGAAATGAAAGAGAAAAGTGATGATATTGAAACCAAAGATCACCATTTGGTTTCTGTAGAAAGTTCAGATCGAATGGCTTGCGAGATGTTTTTCTTCATTTCGGTAATCTGTATAAATTTGAAAATGGAACATATTAGACGTGTATAGATTGAAGGAAGTACACAAAAGTTTACCCTTGTGTCATTAAAGTTTTTGTATTTAAAGCATTATGACAAAGTTTAGAAACATCCTTTATCTAAATAACTCATTCACAAATTTTATCTCTCACAGTATGGTGACCATTGACGTCAACACTCCTCGCTCAGAGCTCGTGCTGGACGATGATGAAGATGATTTGGATGAAGAGGAATCCAGTGACGAGGAAGACCTTTTCCACATGGTAAGGATCGGTGCAAAGTTTGCGCTATCAATTGTAGTGCAAGTGAAGACTACTCTCTTTTTGGTCTTAGTTTCCTTTTCCTCTTCTTCTTCTCCTCCTTCATTTCCTCTCTCCAAACCTTTCTTTCATCTGCTCAAACTTCTATCCCTCTCTGATCCATCCATCGTTTCCCAACCACCTCACACCCTTCACACTTTCTCTTTCTTTCCCCGTGCAGGAAGTGGATGATGGGCGAGAGAAGACCGTCACAGCACCCGTAGTGAAGGAAGTGTTGGATTTCACAGAGGACCCTCCCTTGGCCATGACGCACAAGGAGGGCAACACGTTGGATGTGCTCATGACACTTATGCTGCAGTATGTCCACGATACATGCCATGGTGTTCGCAGACCACGCATCCCCAAACAGATTGGCCGTGATCGATTGGAGAGTCCGCCAGAGGGGTTACCCATAGATGCAGAGTGTGGGTGTCGTTCAGGGACAGCACGGGCAAGTGATGTAGATGAACAACGGACAGTTGGGTGTGAGTGTGGGGGCGAACGCCACGATCTAGAGGCACTCAAGCTGCTCTACGTGGATCTGCGAGAGGTCTTTTCGCGCCTCATCCTATGCACACAGGCTTCATCCCATGTACAGTTCCTGGTGTTCTACCTGCTGGCACTGCGGCCTGGCCTCATGACCAGCTTCTTGGAATTCCTGCGGATGCGAAAGTTTGAGGACCCCAACTGCTCCAGGGACACACGCAGGAATGCCATGGCCTACATCGGCAGCCTCCTGGCCAGGGGCAAGTTCATACCCTTCAGCCACGTCCACTCCTGCCTCGAGCTCATCTGCAACTGGTGCCACTCCTACCTTGAGAACCAGGTCAGTAACTATACTTAAGCTGTTTTTTTTTAAATGTTTTTCTATTCCTAGTGATTCTCCTTGTTCATCTGTGTCTTCTTGTGTTTTTGTCCTTCAAAAACCAAGTCAGATTACATGGTTGGAGCTGATGGAGGAGCTGAGGTATGAGTCTTCTGCTCTTTT
>BOPN01002333.1:12500-15000 GCA_017312705.2 Penaeus japonicus | reverse complement strand
CATTTTACTTATTTATTGTTTTTATTTGTTTTTGTTTTGCTTTTGCCTCTGTCTCTATTTCTTCTCTTCCTTTCTATATACATTTTACTTCATCTCTTCATTCCTCATCTTCTCCATTTCCTTTTTTTTTATTTCTTCCTCCTCTTCTTCCTTTTCCTTTATATTTTAATTTCTCATTCTTCCTCCTCTCCCACCCCCTTTTTTTTAATCTCCCAACTTTAATTCTTTCTTTCTTTCTTTCTTTTGGTGTAAAATTATGCCTCCTTTTGGCACCTTTTCCTTGAATCCTCTCCCAGCCTTCATTCATCTCATTTTTTTGTTAGAAAATGTCTTTCCTATCTCCATCTTCAATATATTCAAGTTCCGAAGTTTTTGTTGTTAACCAATTCTGCATTTTTGAGGGGCCTTTTGTAGACTTCCTTTTATTATCATTATTAGTTATTCATTTGTTTGTTCATTAATTTGCTTATTCATTTGTTTATTTTAATTATTATTATTTTTGTTTTGGTTATTTTACTCCTTGGCCTAGTTTATTTTCTCAAGTTCTATAACCTTCACTCTCACTCCATTTCATTCATGTTATCTCCTCCATGATATTTTGTCATCCACTTATAGAAGCTTGTCCTGACTGTTGGTCTCTGTAATTATTGTTATTACTATAATTTTTTTTTTAATAGGTTTAATATATCTTCTTCCTCTGCATTGCCATCTCCATTTTCCATCTCCATCTCATCCTTCTTCATCTCCACTTTATCAATATTTCCTCCCTTCCCCCAGATCCAAGACCTACATCATCAACCACTTCCGTGAGTTTGACGGACTGCCGGAGGAGGAGGGCAAGGAAGGCCTCGAGATGGAGCTGGATGAGGACGGCCTCGACGCCATCATCTCTCCCCGCTCCTCCGAGTGTTCCAAGTCGCAGAGCTTCTCGTACAGTAGCTCACCCGGCTACAAGCATTGGTGATCGGCCCTTTGTACCGTCGTTCCTGTCGTCCTTAGCATTTTTTTTTTTTTTTTTTTTTCACTCCTCCTTTTCCTTAATCTGTTTTTCTCTGTAGATATCCGTTTCTTCCTATTTCTGTCATCATCATTGACTTGTTTCTGTTCTTTCAACTGTTATTGTTTCATATTATTATTGTGATTATTATTGTTGTAATTACTAGTACGGGAGAGGGTTTGCTTAGGGTAGACTTGCCGTTGGTGTGAGTGTCTTCCATTTGCGTGTGTGAAAGGGAGGGAAGCTCAGTGGGAATGATGCCATAGCATAAAAGTGTCTTGAAAGATTTAATGGATGTATTTAAGTGAAGATTTTTTTACCAGATAGGATATGTGTGTGTGTGTGTGTGTGTGTGTGTGTGTGTGTGTGTGTGTGTGTGTGTGTGTGTGTGTGTACACATCATAAATGTGTGTGTGTTTGTGCGTGTGTTGTGTTTACTTCCCCCATGTGTGTATGTGTGTATGAATGGTGGTCATCTCATACATGTACATAGAATTAAGCAATACCTTCCCAGAAATTAGTCAGGATTTCCATGTACCAAAAAATGCTGTATCAGACATCGCATTAACTGGGAATTGGAATAGACGAAGCAGGCTTTCTAATCCATTTACCTCAGTTGTAGAATGAAATAATAATGGAGTTGAAAATTTCATAAATATATATATAGTTAAGCCATGTTGATGCACTGTATAGAATGCATGTGTATGCCATGAGGAATAAATTTAATAAAAACATAAAAGCTGCTTCTCTTGTATATACTGTCCCATTGTCTCATCAGGCATTTAGGTTGTTGATGTGTAAGATTTTTTATATATTACCAGATTTTGATGGACTCTTCATAAGTCATGGATTGAGTTTTTTTTTGTAATGATTGTAAATTCCAGATAGACTTCAGTGCAAGAGAGATTTACAATATGAATTTTTGTTTTTATTCAGTTTGATATTAGTATGATCATTAGTAGACGTCCCTTATTTTATATAACCAAGAAGAATCTTTTATTATTTATACAGATTAAAAAAAATATGAATGACAATTTTGAAATTGTTTTCCTTGTTTAAGATGTATTCAAATAACCAATAAACTTTTTAATATGTCTTTCGTGCATTGAAAAATTGCCAATGTGCTGAAAACAATAACAAAATGTACAATTTTCCTTTGAAATTTACTTTGTTCATTTGTTAATATTCTTTCGTTATTTGACTAGATATGAATGATCATTACATTGTGGAACTTTCTAAACATGATGAATTGAGAAAGATATTGTCTTGCATGGCAAAAGAATGACTAGTATACCAGTTTGCCTTTTGAATTTTTTAGTTTTTATAAACCTATAAAGCTTTTGCTTAGAATGAAGTCACAAAGCAAAACAGATAGCAATATTCTTTTTGTAAAGGTAGTTATATTATTTGATTTACTTTTCTGTTTCCCTGTTAGGGTTGGACATGCACTCTACAAAAGTCATAGTACATTGTCATTATTTTTGAGCGAAGTTCACATACAGA
>BOPN01002333.1:0-2500 GCA_017312705.2 Penaeus japonicus | reverse complement strand
GGAGGAAGTGGAGGGAGTAGGGGGAGGAGGGGGAAAGGGATAGGGAGAGAGGGAGGAGGGAGGGAGAGGAAAGAGGGAGTGGAGGAGGGAGAGGGAGGGAGGGAGGGGGGAGGGGGAGAGGGAGAGAGGGAGGGGGAGAGAGAGAGAGAGGGAGAGAGAGAGAGAGAGAGAGAGAGAGAGAGAGAGAGAGAGAGGGGGGGAAGGGGAGAGGGAGGGAGGGAGAGAGGAGGAAAGAGGGAGGGAGGAGGAGGAAAGAGGGATAGAGGAAAGAGGGAGGGAGGAGGGGGAGTGGGAGGGAGGGAGAGAGAGAAAGAGGGAGGGAGGGAGGAAAGAGGGAAGGAGGGAGGGAGGAGGAGGAGGGGAAGGGAGGGAGTAGGGGGAGGGGGAGAGAGGGAGGAGATGAATGGGCGGGGAGGGAGGGAGGGGGGGAAGGGGAGGGATTGAGGAGGAAAGAGGGAGGGAGAGAGGGAGAGAGAGAGGAAAGAGGGAGGGAGGAGGAGGAGTGAGAGGGAGGGAGGGAGAGCGGAAAGAGGGAGGTGGGAGAGAGGATAGAGGAAAGAGGGATAGAGGAGGAGGAAAGAGGGAGGGAGGGAGGGAGAGAGAGAGGAAAGAGGGATGGAGGAGGAGGAAAGAGGGAGGGAGGGAGGAGGGGGGGAGAGGGAGAGAGGAAACAGGAAGGGAGGAGGAGGAGGAGTAGCAGCAGGAGGAAGACGAAGAAGAAAAAAATGGAGGAGGAAGAAAAAGAAAAAAGAAAAGAAAAAGAAGGAGGAGGAAGAAGAAGACGAAAAAAAGAAGAAAAAAAAAGAGCAAAAAGAATAAAAAATAAAACTTAAAAAGATGAAGGAGGAGTCAGTCGGGCGAATCCGCGGATGCATCGAAGGCAGAGATATGCGAACGCTGCTAATCAGGTCGAGCACAAGGAGGCTTTGGTAGTTTCTCGCGTAGGAATTTTGGGATCGAGAAATTAGTTGCAAGCTGATGGATAGCTGGCGCCACACTTGTATTAAAGATAAATAAACAGATAAATGCTTATGTAGATATATCGTCGGAGATCACTCTCTCTTTATACGAATCCCGGACATGAAATTAGAAAGAAAGAAAGAAAGAAAGAAGAAAAAAAACTGGGCTCAGTAACTCTTAAATTCTTCTTGTGTAAATCCCAGAAAATCTCAAACATCAGAATCCCGGAAAAAACGACGAAATTCAATACTAGAAATAAACGACATAAATTGCCCGATAAAACCCCGAAATGTCTTTTAGATAAAATCCAGCACGGAAAAAAAAAAAAAAAAAATGGCGCCATAAATACCGCAATCTCATTTCAGAAAATCCCTCAAAACATCAAAGCATACTGATTAAATAGAAAGAAAGAAAGAAAAAAAAGAATATACAATCCAAAAAAAGTAAACGATTTCTATAAATAAACATACACACAAAAAAAAACTGGCGCCATAAGTTAATCATTTGATAAACGTTGAGAATCGAGAGAAAACAGAAGACGCTCTCAATCCGTCGGCCTTGACTCGATGCGCAGGAGGTCGCAGGGAGCAAGACCGCAAGCACACATGCATTACTTATTTCCTATTGCTTTTCTTCATCTTTTCTTTATTCCCCCTCTTTTTTATCCTTGTTCTTTTCTACCCTTTCCTAATTTCTTTCGCTGTATGCTTTACTTCTTTCTTTTTTAATGTATTCTTGATTTTTTATTTTTTGTCGTTGTTATTTTTCTTGTTTTTCTTCTTTTATTTTTGTTTTGGTTCTTTCCGTCTTCTTACTGTCCTCTTCTTGTTATATATTCTATTATGTATTATATATATTCTTTTTTTTCTTCGTCGTATTTTTCTTATTATTATTAGCTCTGTTGCTCATTTTCTTTAATGAAAAATCTCGTTTCTTTTTTTCATTTCTCTCTTCTTTTCATCTTCATTTTCTTCATCTCCGTCTTTCTATTAGGCTTTTCCTTTTTATTTTCTCTCTTCATATATGCATTTTCATTCTTTGAAAATTCTTCTTCTCTCCTTCCTCTTCCATCCCTCTTTCTTCCTTTGCCTGTTATCTTCTTTCTCTTCTTCTTCCTTGCTTTCTTTCTTTTTATATCATTCCATTTTATATTACGGTCTGCATATCATAGCGCTTTCTTTAGCGATTAAAAAAGGTCGTGTCAGTTTGGCATTATTATTATTATTATTATTATTATTACTGTTAGATAGATAGATACATACACACACACACACACACACATGTATATATATATATATATATATATATATATATATATATATATATATATATGCATACACATGTATACATATACACATACATACATACATACATACGTATATACGTATACACACACACACACACACATCCCTTTCCCTCAAACCTTTCTTCTCTCTCTCACTTTTCTCCCCAACTCTCCCTCACTCAAACCCCGCAAACATATTCTTCCAAACTCCTCCTACTACAACAAGACGGAAATGACCTCCATGAGAGAGAGAGA
>BOPN01002332.1:210000-215000 GCA_017312705.2 Penaeus japonicus | reverse complement strand
ATCACACTGTCTTGTACATCACTTCCAATGCCAATCATAATAATTCTCCCCTCCCATCCCCTCCCTCTCCCCGTCCCCGCCCTCCCCCCCTGTTCCTCCTTTACCCTCCCTGCATATGGAGATTCTGTTAAATGGCCTTAACTGCCAGCTATGCATATTCTGCCATTAATTTCGTCTAATAAGCTTAATCGTACCCACAATTTTGAGAGGAAGAGAGCCCTCTGATGGCATATCAAGATCCCTGGATATACTACGTCTCCGCGATGGCATACCCGAGGCGTCCCGGGTATATTTATTTGCTCTTCAGTTGTCGTGTCTCAGTTTTTCAGATTATATATTATGCGCTGATAGACAGTGGTATGGTCCACGAATCCATTATAAACATGAATACGCGCGCAAGCTAGTATAAAACAATGAAAATCAATAAAGGTGATGGGACTTGTAAAAATACAGCCATAATAAAACTAATAAGACAAACATTTTCCAATGGATACATACATCGGCCACACATTCTGTTCTCTCCATCTTGTTCCTCCTATGTCCCTCTCCCCTGAAGCCCCGTCTTCACCTTCCAGGACACTCACTGGCACTTACATCGAAGGGACGATGAAAACAATAAAATAAAGTCAAAGAGTTAATGACAGAAAAGGGAAAAAATCAGAGAGGAATGAGAACGGAAGGAAGAAGAAGGAAGAAGAAGGAAGAGGAGGATCAAGACCGAAAAAAATGCGGGAGAAGTAGGAGGCGGCGACGGCGAGGGATCCTGCAACACGCGGCTCTTAAAGTTTGTCACGGGCTTCACCAGCAGAGAAGCTGCTTAGTTCTCACGTTTCTCCAGATCGATGAAGTCCCCCAAGTGTGTAATCGCCCAGAAGGGTCCAGGCTGCCCCTTCCCCTCCTTCCCTCCTTTCCTCCCTTTCCCCCTTACCCCCTTCCGCTCGCTTGTCCTTCCTATCCTCTCTCCTTCCCTACCCCTATCCCTCTCTCCTCTCCTTCCTTCCTTCCATGTCCTCCCTTTTCCCTTTCCCCCTCAATTTCCATCTTCTTCCTCCCCCTGCCCATTCCACACACCTTTACCACCTCTCATCGCCACCAACTACCTCTATATCCCCCTCCACCTCCGCCTACGCCTCCACCACCACTTCCCAACTACCTCCCCTCCATGTCCACTTCATTCCATAACTCCTACTCCTACATCTACTCTTTTCCCCTTCCCTTCCCTCCTATTTCCTTTCACAATCTATTTCTTTTTTTCTATTTTCCCTACACCAACCTTTCTGCGTTTTTATCAAATGAACAAGTTAATAGATTAATATTTTAAAACATACACACACGTACAAATACGTACGTACAGATATCTGCCTGCCTGACTGTGGTAGGACGAGAGGGAGGAGGGGGAGGAGAAAAGGGGGGAAGGGGAGAAGGAGTGAGAGGAAAGAGAGAGAGAGAGGATAGAAGGAGGAGGGATAGGGGAGAATAAGGGAAAAGGGGGGAGGGGGATATATATATATCTATATATATATATATATATATCTATATGTATATATCTATATCTATATATATCTATATCTATATATATATATATATATATCTATATATATCTATATATATATATATGTGTGTGTGTGTGTGTGTGTGTGTGTGTGTGTGTGTGTGTGTTTTTGTGTGTGTGTGTGTATATATATATATATATATATATATATATATATATATATATATATATATATAGAGAGAGAGAGAGAGAGAGAGAGAGAGAGAGAGAAGAGAGAGAGAGAGAGAGAGAGAGAGAGAGGGAGGGAGAGAGAGAGAGCCCACCTCGAGGTAAAGGCTTATTTGGATACTGCTGTGGATAGGGCGGAGCGGCGAGGGGGGGGGGGGGGTGATCCCGAGAGGCAGAGCTCAGTGCCCTTGACCATCTGTGTGGCGAATGTTGACATATTATTCCACGCCGCATGAAGGTTCTTTGGGACTGGATAATAACTTGTATTGTCGGGAGATCCCAGAGAAAGTGGAGTGGTGGGGGCAAAGGGGAATAGGAGGCAGGTCACGAAGGGGGAAGAGAGGAGGGAGAGTGGAGTGTGAATAGCCGGGGGGGGGGCACAGACGGACGATAAAGAATAGGGATGGAAGGGTGATTAGAGGAAGAATACAAGTGAAGTGAAAAGGAATTAATAACCAGAAAAGAGGAAGAAAAACGCGATAAAAAGGGAATGAAATAGCGACGAAACAAAGCAAAAAATGCATAGAGGAACAAAAAGAATATAGCAATTGACGGAAAAAACAAGAAATAAGACGACGACCCGAAAAGAAATCAAATAAAGATAAAACTACAGGATTCAATAACTACTTAAGGCATAGAAGAACAACGGGAGGAAAAAACGAAGCAAAAGAAACGAGATCAGGAGATATTTGAGGAAAAGGAGGAAGATGAAGCAGAGCTGTAATATCGGGGCCCAACAAGAGATTTGGGAAGAGTGGGGAGAGTGGGGGGGTAGAGAAGTGAGCGGGGGTGGGGGGGGAGAAAACTCATTTCATTAATTGGTAGTTTTGTTCTAGCGGAAGATTTTTCTTTCCTTTCAGCTTTTGGTACTCCTCGTCAGCCATTATTCTTCTTGCCTCTCGTCCCCCTCGCTTCTCTCCATTTCGTTTCACTTTTTTTTTCTTTTTTTTTTCTTCGGCTACATTTCCCCCCCCCCCCCCCCTTTTCTTTGGACCACTCCATTTGCTCTTCGCTGGTGGTTCTCTCTTCTCTGTTTCTTTTCCATTCTCGTCCTCACCATAATTACTCCTATAATTATATTAATTATTATTCATTAGTCTCAGTATACCAACGCTTCTTGCCGCAGTGGCCCCTTGTCATCATGAATAATATTCCGTTTCACTGTCACTATACACAGAGTTGTCTTGCATTTTTCATCGTTTCCTTACTCATTTACATATTCATTCTAAATCAGGGAGAAACACGTGGAACATCAAAGACAGGCATTTCTCCCGTTAGTCGGACACACTCCAAGACAGTTATACATTCTGACGCTCCAATAACGAGGGACGCGCGTCAATGCGGCCGAGGAAAACAGTCTATATCATTAAATCATCACTGTCCTTACTTGTCATACATCATCGGCATCGGGCACTTTCTATTCGGAGAAGGAGAAGGAGAAGAAGAAGAAGAGGAAGGAGAAGAAGGAGGAGATTGCACATGCTTCCGAGGCACGCGGGGTTCTGGGCACTCTGAGAATCCGAAGCGTCTCGGTTACATATTTGTCCTCAAGTGCCAGTGCCAGTTGAAGTGTCATGCTGCGAGGAGTATTTGTCATATAGTCGTTCGTATCATTTCTATCTATTTGTATTCCGATTTTGTCTAACTATCTACTTTACTCAGGCCAATACAATGATTTCACCAGCAATGTTGCAGCGTTTGGTCTGCCCCATCTCCTCCTCCTCCTCCTCCCTCTTCTTCTTCTTCCTTCTTCTCCCCCTCCTCTTACTCTTATTCTTCCTCTTCCTCCTCTGCCCCCTCTTTCTCTCTTGCGTTTTACTGAAGCTCCGCCTGTCTTTCCTTCCCCGTGGACGCCGTCCCCCGTGTCCCCCGTGTCCCCCCAGGCCCTGTCTCGTCCCGCCCGGCGCGAACCTCCCCTCGCCCCGGCACTTCCTCCGCCTTCCCGCCTCCCTCAGGTAGGCGGGACATCACCTCCGCCGTTGACAGCCCCCTCCCTCCTCCCCCCCCCACCCACCTCCCCCGGCACATATCTTGGGGACACCGGCACTATGCCTCCTCGTCGGCCTCCTTTCATAAGCAGCGCTATTGTTTGGCTCTTTCCTCCGCCTCCGGAGGGAGAGGGAGAGGGAGAGGGAGAGGGAGAGGGAGAGGGAGAGAGGGAGAGAGGGAGAGAGGGAGAGAGAGAGAGAGTAAGAGAGAAAAAGATAGACATATAGATAGACGAGATAGAGATAGAAAGACAGAAAAATAGAGAGAAAGAAGTGGGAGAATGGCATTTAGTTTAACTACAGTTGATCAACAGCGTCGCCTTCCCGCATTTCCAGCCTGGTATTCCCAGGCCCCTTCATACTTTCTTCCCTCGACTTTCTGCCTTGCCCTGTTTCACGCATATACTAATGTCAATATCAGTGACAACAACGCCAGTCAGTCGCATTATCTAAAATGTTTGTTCTGGATGTGCAGCACTAACCTCATCATTTAGGTCTTGCGGGAGGAATAACTCGACAGTAGCCCCTGCCAATTTGGTCTTCCTTCTCCCTATTTAGACATAATCTTCTTTCAATATTTTCTTATAAATTTTCTACCTTGCGAAGATACCTTCCTACCTGTCTTCCCTCCGAATCCCCTAGAATCCTTTCATAATTAACGGTTACTCCTCTCACCATCACCGCCTTTTTTCGCCATTAACATTCATCATTTCACCATTTATTCCCTCTCTTAGGTCATTTCCTTTCCATTCCGCCACTTCCTGTCTAATGTTTTCCCCTTTCTCCTTCCTCTGTCCTAGGACTTTTCTCCCTTTTTCCCTTCGCCTTTCCCATGTTTCCCCCCTTTTCCCTCCCTCCACCCTCTATCTCACATTTTCCCTTTTCTTGCTTTCTTTATCATGTTTCCCTATCCCCCTCCCTCCATCTCATAATTTTCCCCTCTCTTCACCTCATCCTTCCCTCTGTCTCGTCTCTCTCCTCCCCTTCCCTTCATCTCCTTTCTCCTCTTTCCCCTGTCCTCCATTTCAGGGGGTCCTTTTTTATATTCCTCCATTTAACCTTACCTCTCCTCCCCCTGCTTCTTTTCACCTATTCTTTCTCCCCTCCTCTCACGTCGCCCTTACGTCATCCTCGTCCATCCCTCCCCCTCCCCTCCTTTACCCCCTTCCTACTCATCACCCCAACATGTCATCTCAGCAACATCCTATTCAACCCATTCCCCCATCTTCCATCCATCCATCCATCCCTCCCCCTCCCTCCCTCCCTCCCATACCGACACTGATACTCAATAT
>BOPN01002332.1:192500-205000 GCA_017312705.2 Penaeus japonicus | reverse complement strand
TACGATGTTTCCAAGCACCGATTCTGCACCCCCCCCCCCCTCACCGATCCTACACATCCCCCGCCGTTCGTAGATAGCCGTTTAAACAACAAATACAGAGGGAAAGTGTGTACCTTTCGGGCTATCATGAATATTCCACAGTTCTCTTTCCTTCTATTTTTTTTCTCTTTCTCTTTATCCAACTCCGCTTCCCTTCCGTACTCTATTTTCTTCCGGTTTCCAGCGATGTCATTTAATAGATAGACAGACAGAGGGAGAGGAAGAGAGGGAGGGGAGGGGAGGGGAGGGGAGAGATGGATAGAGAGAAACTTACATACCAGTCAGCATAACAGATATCATAAACAATATACTAATATCTATATCACCATTAAGAGTCCAGGCTCACTAATAAACATTTCAGATTTGTATCTACAATAAATAATAATAATAATAATAATAAAGCCTGCAGAAACAACAGTAGTAGTATCACCAACAGCAGTGCATTCACAATAATAACATTCGTAGGACCGTCATTATTTGTAGTAGTTAATAATAAAAGTGAGAACACCAATATCAATGATTATAAAAAATATTACAATAATAACAACAATAACAACGGCAACAATAATAGCAAACATAACCGCAATGATAAATGAAGATGAATAAGAGAGCAACAGAAGGCCAACCAGGAGCAGCAAATCCTTCTAGCTTTACCTCCTTCCCCCTCCCCCCCCCCTCCCACTTCCACCAATCTCGCCCCAAATGTCTCTCCCTCCGTCCCCTCGCTCTCTTCATCCCCCGCCACGAATGGCCGAGGTCAGCATGCTTTCAACCCGAGACAGTCTGGAAGTGTGACAATACTAAAAAAAGAAAAAAAAGACAAATAGCATAACTCGTTAGTAAACCTATTGGAAAAAAGTATACAGATAAAGATAAACAAGCTCTGGCATATATGGACGCACGCACGCACACACATATCATATGAATATATAATCGTGTGTGTGTGTGTATACACATATATATTCGTGTGCGTGTAAACATATCAACACACATACCTATCTATCTATCTATCTATCTATATACATCTGTACATAAGACAAAACACTACCCTATCGATTCGAAGGTGGAAAAAGCATTATATACAAAGTTAACGATGAAACTTCTCCAGATGGCCCTATGTTCATGACAGGCACATCTTCTGCCGTTGCTCTAGATATCAAGTCCATTTAACATATTCATTTAAACCCCGAAATCTAAATCCATTTAACACATCTCTTTACTCCCCAATTCACTACTTCCCACATTACTGTTCCTCAAGGCTTTTTCCTATCCCCACGCTTCATTTCCCTTCGCCTGACAAATCCTAAAATCCTATATCACTAACATTTCCTTTTCTTTCTGATATGTAACATTGTTAACTCGACGCTAAAAAACATACTATATAAACCATTTTTTCTCCAAAAAGAACAATAATAACAATAACATTAATAAATAGATTTATCAATAACATTAATAAATAACAAAGTACCAGTATATTTCAAAATCGTTCTTTGGAATCAATACGTTATAACAAGAATTACCAGATAAAACATCAAGATCACTCGATTTAGGAAATAATTCAGACTCTTACCCAAGTTATTGGATAGAAGGGGGAAATTATCTACTATATCTGATACAAAGAAAAGCTATTAACCCCCCCCCAACAAAACCTTTTCCAAATAGCAAATAACCCATTGAAACATTGTGTGTGTGTGTGTGTGTGTGTGTGTGTGTGTGTGTGTGTGTGTGTGTGTGTGTGTGTGTGTGTGTGTGTGTGTGTGTGTGTGTGTGTGTGTGAGTGAGTGGGTGAGTGAGTGAGTGAGTGAGTGAGTGAGTGAGTGAGTGAGTGAGCGATTGAATGATTGAGTGAGTAAGTAAGTGCGAGTTTAAATGTGTGTGAGTGTGTTTATGGAAGATCAGGTATATATAACTAAACTGCTATCTATAGAGATGCATCGACCTCCATTACCGGAGAATAATCCAGTGGGATGTACGTGGTTCCGAAATCTCCGGGATTAAGACTTCTATATGGGAGAGGAAAAAGGCCCGGCATATCGGGACGACCTTTATCCGAATGGTACATGTGCGGCCTTCGTTTGTCCTCCCTCTGCTACGCCCTCTCCGCCAGGCCAATATTCTTTTAAACAGACCAACACTAAACGCGCGTATATACGTTAAAAAAATCCATACTCGAATATACTTTCACCTACAACAAACGTACGCCGGCACGCACGCACACGCATATAAATGTAGAGGCAAACTTTATGCCATTCTGTGCTTCTGCCAGTCACCATTTGTCTATCTGTCTTTCTTTTCTCATGCACGCATGCGTCATATAAAAAGTCCATGTAATCCCAGGGTGGAAAAAGGGGAGAGTAATCCCCTCCTGCTGAGCATCCAGGTCACTACGGCAGGGATTATAGGATAATCCAGGATTAGCGTCGAACACATGACGGAGGCGATGCTACGGAGCACGGAAACACCAAAAACAATGAAGTCAAGTTACGGCCCGGTCTGCGTTTTTCTGTTGTTGTTTTTTCTTCGCTGCCGACCGCCGCCGCTCCGTAGGCTTCCCCCTCGCGTACGGTCGATGGCACGTTCCCTTTGACGTTCAACCTACGCTCTGCATCCGATCTTCCTTCGCCCTTCAAGTTCGTTAAATCCTTCAAGCCCCTTAATGAAACCATTTACCTTACCCCGAAAAAGTCAACTCGGCCTCTAGCCTTTGAAACAATTCAAGAGGACTGCAACTTTACGGTGCATAAAGTGTATCAGCCTGTAATCAAAATCGGGTTATTGCCTTAATTAAGTCTCGATTAACTTGGCCTGTCTCGTGCTGCTCCAATCAAAAGGACGTTGTCGCACCTATTAAGATCCCATGTTATCTTTAAAGTATTGGTGACTTTGTTTTTCAGGCGTTGGGTAACCATAGCAACGACATTCACGGGTGACAAGTTACCAAATGAAATATCTTCATAAAAACAAAACAAAAATTAAGGCAGACATTTAACAAGGAACTGTCGGCCATTAAGACCCAATTCCCGCCGAAGCCAGAAGTTAGCAGACACCCAACTTCGCATATAGATTCACAAAAATAAGAATAGAAAGACAGCTACAAAGGCAAATACGCACACATGTTTTCTAAAACATACACCTAAAAGGTAATAAAATACATATAAATCAACAAATATCTGTATTACAAAAAATATAATGTACAAGTGCAATCAACTCTGGACATCGGCAGCGTGAGGGGAGGGTCGACCTATACATCGGTTTGAAAAAAGGTAAAAGGTAGAAAAAAAGAAATAACAAAAATAGATTTTAAAATGATAAATAAAAAAGAGAGGGAGGGGATTTCCAGACCCTACAGAATGGAATTGGGAATGTAGTGGATGATATGGTAGAGGGACGGACGCTGCCACATGGTTTAATGTTTGGTTGTCGGAAGGGAGGGGGTTATAGGGAGAGGGAGAGGTATCGAGAGAGGGGAAGGAGAGGGAGAGGTATCGAGAGACGGGGAGGAGAGGGATAGGAGAGGGAGAGGAGAGGGAGAGGTATCGAGAGACGGGGAGGAGAGGGAGAGGAGAGGGAGAGGTATCGAGAGACGGGGAGGAGAGGGAGAGGAGAGGGAGAGGTATCGAGAGACGGGGAGGAGAGGGAGAGGTATCGAGAGAAGGGGAGGAGAGGGAGAGGTATCGAGAGAGTGGGAGGAGAGGGAGAGGAGAGGGAGAGGTATCGAGAGAGGGGGAGGAGAGGGAGAGGTATCGAGAGAGGGGGAGGAGAGGGAGAGGAGAGGGAGAGGTATCGAGAGACGGGGAGGAGAGGGAGAGGTATCTAGAGAGGGGGAGGAGAGGGAGAGGTATCGAGAGAGGGGGAGGAGAGGGAGAGGTATCTAGAGAGGAGGAGAGGGAGAGGTGACGAGAGAGGGGAGGAGGGAGAGGTATCGAGAGAGGGGAGGAAAGGGAGAAGCACGAGAGAGACGGAAGACGGGAGAGGGAGAGTATCGAGAGAGGGGGGAGGGAGAGGGAGAGGTATCGAGAGAGGGGGAGGAGAGGGAGAGGAGAGGGAGAGGTATCGAGAGACGGGGAGGAGAGGGAGAGGTATCGAGAGAGGGGGAGAGAGAGGGGGAGGAGAGGGAGAGGTATCTAGAGAGGGGGAGGAGAGGGAGAGGTATCGAGAGAGGGGGAGGAGAGGGAGAGGTATCGAGAGAGGGGGAGGAAAGGGAGAAGTATCGAGAGAGACGAAGACGGAGAGGGAGAGGTATCGAGAAAGGGGGAGGAGAGGGAGAGGTATCGAGAGAGGGGGAGGAGAGGGAGAGGCATCGAGAGAGGGGGAGGAGAGGGAGAGGCATCGAGAGAGGGGGAGGAGAGGGAGAGGCATCGAGAGAGGGGGAGGAGAGGGAGAGGAGGAGGAGAGAGGGGGGGAGGGGGGGAGGGAGGGAGGGAGGGAGGGAGGGGAGGAGAGAGAGAGAGAGAGAGAGAGAGAGAGAGAGAGAGAGAGAGAGAGAGAGAGAGAGAGAGAGAGCGAGAGAGAGCGAGAGAGAGAAAGAGCGAAAGAGAGAAAGAGAGAAAGAGAGAGAGAAAGAGAGAAAGAGAGAAAGAGAGAGAGAGAGAAAGAGAGAGAGAGAGAGAGAGAGAGAGAGAGAGAGAGAGAGAGAGAGAGAGAGAGAGAGAGAGAGAGAGAGAGAGAGAGAGAGAGAGAGAGAGAGAGGACAGGTAAGGGGGGTAAGGAACTGGGAGAGACAGAAATGGAAGCATAAAATCGGAAAATGGTGAAGGATTGTGCGAGGCAGTAGGGTTAAAAAAAAAGTGCGGCCGCTATGTCAAAAACAAAGATGGGATTGAGCGAGTGCAGAGAGAGACGAAGAGATCAAGATAAGATACGGAACAGAGACAAAGAAATGAGGCAAAGCCCAGAATATCGTTTTGAGAGAAAAGAGACGATAGCAATAATCTGCGAAAACACGAATGCTTGGCAAGGAGAAAAGACTGAAACCATCAAATAGGAAGGATTATAATCGAGACAACCGGAAGAAAAGGGTCAGATAAAGCTAGAGACGAATAGAGGGACCGACAACAAAGACTTAGGGAGGAATGAAAGGGATGAAGAAGAAGCAAGAGCTGGTTTGTTGGCTGAACGCGAGCAGGAAATAGGACAAAACTGAGACAAAGAATAATCTAACTCGGAGACGAAGGCCACCGGATGTTACATATGCAAAATCTGGAGAAACTGCTACAGTTCCATGATTCGCTAAAGGCAAGTGATTTCGCACATGGACACTGGCTTTTATAAAATTCTGCAACAAAGCAAGCGAATGGATAATGCAAACTACCCATTCCGAATGGTAGCAACGGCCGTCGAAAAATGCTGGCTATCGTGAAGAGGATGCGATCCGTGGCGTGTATGTGGGCTTTGTAATGATGAGGCAGATGGCGGCTTGCAACAATAGACGTCCCTGAAGAAAGAGATATAGCCATGGGTGCCACCAAGCAGCCGGAGGTGGAGGAGCAGCACGCACGGGTGTGGTGCAGGAGGGAAGAGGGGAAGTCACCGTTTAGTCTCGCACTTGTCATGGTCACTCTCTGACTGCATTCCCCTCCTCCGTCCCCCGCTCTCTCCCATCCATTATTCTAGCCGTCCTCGTCCTATCTATCCTCTTCACTTGCTTTATCTATTATCGAGCCCTCCATCCCCAAAACACACGGACGCCGAACTCGCCACTCCTGGGGACGATGCCACGTAACGGATGTTGAATGTGCGGAACATACGGTTACGACTCATAAATGTTATTATTCATC
This sequence comes from Penaeus japonicus, assembly GCA_017312705.2. Classification (NCBI taxonomy): domain Eukaryota; kingdom Metazoa; phylum Arthropoda; class Malacostraca; order Decapoda; family Penaeidae; genus Penaeus; species Penaeus japonicus. Next base: position 199,184 of record BOPN01002332.1, on the reverse strand, counting down.
GATTTGCTCCTGTCCCCCGTTCTCTTCACTACTCTGCCCAGCTCTTGCCGCCATCTCCTCTTCTGATTCATCGAATTCAATTTCTATTTTTTCCTTTCTTAAAACCCCTGCTCTTCTTCTCTTTACTCTGCCCTGTTTTTCTAAAATGTACTGCATGGCGCTATAATTTCTACCTTACCACCTGCTCATCGCCATTAATTATTAACATCATAGTCGACTAACTTTCACGTTCTCTTTCTTCTTACCCTGTTCCTCTTTTCTACCGCTGTCGCCCTACAATAATACATACGGACACAAACACACAGTCACAGGGAGCAACAAAATTGCCGTCCCTTTTATTCCTATCTGTTCTTTCTCTTCCTCAGCTAATAATAATCCTCAGCCCCAATTTACACACGCTCACAATTCATTCTTCTCCTACTTCATCTCCCTTCCTGACATCGCCTCGCACCTCAAACAGCTGACAGCACACAAACGATGTCAACTCCACCAGCAAATCTCTCTATCACACACAGCTCTCCCTCGTCAGCCACCCCTCTATCCTGTAACAAGAGCTTGGCCACAATCAAGCAGCAGTAATCAGTGTTCGGGAGTAAACAAAACCTTCCGTGACCACGCCCTTCTCTTCCTCGCCTCTCTTCCCATCCTGCTACCTAGTTCCCCCCACCCTTCTCCCTTAATAGGCCTGGTGTTGACAGAGCCTTGCAGCTGATGTTCCCACTGTGAGCCTATATTGGCCTGGACTCGCGCCCACACTCAATAACGAGCGCTCATACACAAGTGCACTAATATACTGACATGAACGGAGACACGGACTCGGCAGGCTTCACTTGGGTGATATGGCCTTGCACAAATTTACTATACAATAGAATTTTTTTCCCTATTCTCTCTCTCTCTCTATTCTCTCTCTCTCTCTCTCTCTCTCTCTCTCTCTCTCTCTCTCTCTCTCTCTCTCTCTCTCTCACATATATCTATTATCCATATCTATGCTCACACATACGGACACACCTCACATTGCCATGTACAACGACTCGTCAAGCTTAATATCAAGAGTCATTTTGCATGAGACACATGTGCACGCATTAAGGCAAGTGCGTACACTCACACGCATACCAGAAACATAAGTACTAAAGACGTGCTAATACTATGTTATGGAACTATCAAGAGCAACCTCCAAATCATACCGGTGTGAGGGAGAACATGCACGGTGAAGGGACGGGAAGGGAAGAGAGGAAAGGAAGGGGGACGGATGGAAAGGAAAAAGAGGAAAGTGAAGGAAGGGGAGGAAAGGGAAAGAAGTAGAGAGATGGAAGGTAGGGACATGGATGGAAAGGCAAGAGAAGAAAAGAGATTAAGGAGAGGAAAGGGTAGAAATGAGAGGAAAGGGAATGAAGGAGAGGAAAGAGAAAGGAGTGACAGAAAGGCAGGAGAAGAAAAAAAGGAATGAGAGAGAAGGGAAGGAAGGAGAGGAAAGGGAAGGAAGGAGAGAGAGGGAAGGAAAGAGAGGAAAGGTAAGGAAGAAGAGGAATGAGAAATAAGGAGAGATATAGAAAGGAAGGAGACGGATAGTAGGGGGAAATGGAGATGGGAAGGAAGGTGAAGGAAGAAGAGAGACGGATATTAATGAAGGAGAGGGATAGGAAGAAGAGCGGCGGAAGACGCGAGAGGAGGAAGATCGCGTGAGGACAAACCATAAAAAAGGGAAATGAGGTAATCAGTATTGCCCCGGGGAGGCAAAAATCTCTCCCTGCCAGAATTCTTATAAATGGGAATATCAAATTCATTATGATGGCATTGCGGGAGCCACGGCAAGGAGATTACTGGGGAGACGGAGACCAGATGTCAGGCTGGGGAAGGGCCAGGGAACGAAAGGGGACACGGAAAGGAGGAAAAGGGAAACGGGGAGAACCCAGGGACGAAGAGGGACACAGGAAGATGACAAAGAGACTGGGGAAAACTAGGGAACGAAAGGGAAAACAAAAGGAAGAGAAACGGGTTGTGGACAGACTAGAGAGAGAGGGGGGCTGGGAAAGAAAGATGAGACAGGAGGATGAGAAGGTGACTGGGGAGAGGCGAAATGAGGAAAGGAGAGGCTGCAGAATAAGAAGAGTATTAGTAAGAAGGGCGAAGGTGAACAGGGGGAGGGGGTAAAGGAGATGGAAAAAACGAACAGGAGCAGGGACGAAGGAGGCAGGAAAAGCAGAAAAGACAAGAAAGTGTGAACAAAATACGATTGGAAGATGTGAAATGAGAAAGGAAAACGATGAATGGTCTCTGTTGACAATGAGAAAGAGGAGAGTTGTAATACGAGTGTAGACCTAAATAAAAACAACAACGTAAGAGCAAAAGAAAGTGAGATAAAAATATACGCGCAAGCATTCACGAATGAATGATTGCACGTATATATAGAGACAATACTAACACACACAATCTTCCTTAGCTATGCGAATGGATACGGAAGACAAAATAAGCGCAGGGGGAGGGGCAAGAAAACAAACAAAAACAGGATATAGAGAACAAGAATAAGGGAAAAGTGTGGAAAAAAGAATGGAACAGGACTGCCAGGCTTGCCCTTGTGTCGCACTTTGCTTATCTCTTCCTCTGTCCCTTTCCCCTTTTCTTTCTGCCTTCCCCATGCTCTTTTCATTTCACTGTACTGTAAGTATTGTTCATCGGAAAAAAATAATAACTAATTTTATCGAGTAGGATAAAGCAATTAGCATTTGAACTTGAACTTGAATCAGAATTTGAATTTTTATTTCTCTTCCCCGGTTCCCTCGCCTCAACCCGTGTCATATCACGGCTTCTCTGCGCACGAGCGCTGACTTTTCCAGCGAACGCCAAGCTGTGTGCGATGTCGCCGCATAGCTAATAGAGGAACGAGTAAATGTGCAAACACACATGCCCATTCGCTGATGAATGGATATGGTTAGCACGATGAGCCACGCAACTTTAACTGAATCCATGCGTATATAAACAACGTTGCACGAACAACTGCCCTCTCTCCCCTTCCCCCGTAAAGGTTTCCCAGAACGTAAGAATAATTACATGCAAGAAAGACACCCACAAGGTACTCAAACGTGAGTAGAGCCGATAATACTTGACTCAATGGTATAAATATATAGAAGCATCATCAGTAGTCAAGAGCTAGAGCAACACGTGCAATGCAAAAACAAGGCTGGGAGAGAGCAACCCCGACAAAATCAACGGCAAGAACAGTAAGTGCAGCACGAAGAGCAAGGTGCAGCGACCAACAAGCGCAACGAGAGCAAGCGTAACAAGTGCACGGCAGCCGTGGCGGCATCAGTCAGGACGCAAAAGTCCGACCACGCCCGAGATTGTGTTGTCAATCTCTGCGTGACAGACGCAATCATCCGAGTTGATGAGCAATAATTGCAAACTCAAATTTCAACATCCATCAACGACGACAACAACAGGGAGGAGGGGAGGAGGGGGGGGGGGGGTGCAGTAATAGGAAGAACCGCAATTTCAGCGACTGCAACAACAGCTGCGCCGCGATGTCAACGTTATCATCATCAACACTGCCATTATGATAATAATGACGAAAAGATGGTATATTTGCGTAAACAACATGATGAGGAATATACCAGCGTTGCTGTTATCGAAGGCCATTCCGGCGACGGCGATGGCGGGGGACTGCAATAACATTGAAAATTAATTCATTAACGCCATAACAACGCCGCTAAAAACGGACGATCCCAGAATTCTCCAAGGGCAACTTTCTTGAAATACATCCTAGGAATACATTAGCGACGAAGAAATGACCTTTATGCAAGGTGCGGCGAAGGCGAAACGAAAGAAAGACGAGCAATTTGAAAAGGAATAGAAAGGAAGAAAAAATGGGAACGAGGGGGGGAAAAGGAGATAAAAAAAAAAAAACAAAAAAACAGAGGGAGGGGAGAGGAAGATTGAGAGCGATATGCAAATGAGGGTGGGGGTGACGGCGGGGGAGGCACAAACGCGTAAATGTATTAGGCACGTACACACACCGCCGTAGTGGGAGGGGATGAGAAAACCCGTGTTTATATACAATGGAAAATCTTGCACATAATTACTGTCCAGAGGCAAGTGCAATACGTCCTAGGACAGAAGACAAAGGCACGTTTATCCACGTGCACGACAGAGGTCAGGAGGGGGAAACACACGTGCACAGTTTGCAACACCTGTACTCAAAGTATGGAGTTCCATATGCCAGGTAAGTGAGCCTTGAATCTTAACTGTGCACGATACGGTCATGCAGACCAGAGCTTCACGCAGGGTAGGAGTCGCCGGCACGTGGGATGCTGTTGCAACAACGGGAGAGGGAGTGAAGGCTAGCAATATTGATCCTGCAGGTGTGGAGAGGCCAGGTGCTGGTGGTGATATGTGGTGTTGATGACGATAAGGTGGAAGGGAACCGAGTTCTTCGATGACTAATGGCCGAAAGGGAAATTCATCACGCCACAGGACCACACGTCACAGGTGTTGGAGACACGCGTGGGAGGGCGAAGCATTCGACACATGTACAAGATAGAAAAGGCAGACGTGACTAGAACACATGTTAGTGCCACGCCGTTAATCATAGTATATGGGTCACCCTCAAATGATTGTGCATACCAGAGAAAAAGATAGAGAAAGATAGAGAGAAAGAGAGAGAAAGAGAGAGAAAGAGAGAGAAAGAGAGAGAGAGAGAGAGAGAGAGAGAGAGAGAGAGAGAGAGAGAGAGAGAGAGAGTGTGTGTGTGTGTGTGTGTGTGTGTGTCTTCTCTTGTCCTGGATGCTGGTGTGATAGAATCCATTACGCCCCACAAGATTCTCAATATTCGGCAAATGCTCAATGCATCATTTATGGATATCATGTACTACAACAGTCCACTTTATAGGGAAGAAGTAAGTATGTTTTGTTTTGTTTTTATGGAAGCCTGTAAATTATTTCTTTCATTACCTAAAAACTCCCTTTCTCCCTCCATCCATCCATCCACATTTCCACCTCTCCTTCCTCACCTCTCCACTTTGTTACCCCACAGGTGATCAACGGTTTGACAGGTGAAATGAACCGCTTATACACCATGTTCACACAACGCAACCCTTACTTCGAGGCCAATGGGGGGAAGGTGTCAATTGTGGCCCATTCTCTTGGTTGTGTCATCACCTATGACATTGTTACTGGATGGAACCCTGCTCAGCAGTTTGATCAGCAACTTATACAGTCTTTGGTAAGGTTTGAGGGATAGATGGATAGAGGGATAGGTAGATATATAGTAGACCCTTAATCTATTAACAATGGGGGAGTTTTGGCTCTACCTAGCTTAACACCATAGGCTATTCATCTGCTGAGGTGTATGTGTGTGTGTGTGTGTGTGTGTGTGTGTGTGTACACGTGCGACATGCTAAATGAGGAAGACAAGGGGCAGTTGTGAGACATCAAATGTGTTAAAAGACACAAGAGACGTATGCTAATGCACGAGAGATAAGATGAGATGCAGAGTAAGCGCAGCCGAGGGGCGAGGTCGCACGCCGAAGGTGTTCCGAGAGACCCGAGGCCGGCCGAGAGACAGACACGACCGAGAAACGCAAGGCAATGAATGGCTGGGAGAGACAAGACAGGTGCGAGAGAGAGAGACACGACAGGTGTGGAGGCGGGAAACACTGGGTCAGGTGCTCTCCGGTGAAACTTGTTGCTCTGGATCAATACACACAGCCCCTCTCTCTCTCTTGCCTCTCTCCCATCTCCCCGTCTCCTCCCCCTCCCCCTCCCCCACTCCCTCTCCCCCTCTCGTCTCCCTGCTGCCCGCCCATCTCAACACTTTACAGATTCTTAAGGGGAATTTACAGTGCATTCATCCGCGTCGTCGTCCATCTTCCCTCCCTCTATGCCCGCCTCTTCCCTCGCCCAAGTGACGACGTTTTGTTTCTGTTACGGCCCCGGAAATCACGTTTCATTCCGCGGTAAATACATTTGGCGTACATGTGTTCGGGCACAGGGAGAGTAAATGCAAAATGTTGCGCGGAAAAGTTCAAACTTAATCAAGAGCACATATGTATGTAAGCTCGCAGACACACCTACACACAAAAACACATATACACACAAACAGGCAAACTCAAAAACGTTTACAAATACAAATAAACATATACACACAAATGCACACAAATACACGTACACACACACACACACACACACACACACACACACACACACACACACACACACACACACACACACACACACACACACACACACGAGGTAAATATTGGATCTTCCCGGGCCTGTGTTATCTCCCCCTGCAGAGCCGCCTCTTCTCGCATCGCTGGGCCGTCTCCTCCTCCTCCTGCCCCTCCTCCTCGTCCTCCTTTTCCGTTCCCCTCCCTTAATCTGTCTTCTCTATCTCTTAATTTTCGTCTCCGCCCTACTTCTCATTTACCGTCTTCCGCACACGCTGGCGTTCTCGGCATATCCACTAACACCATCCCATTTAGATTACCGGTGCCTTTAAATCATAAATATCACCCATTTTCGTTCTTGCTCTTATCTCTTCGTCTACTGTGACAGTCATTCTTAACTTTCACAATCCAGGAGAGGACAGATCCCAGACAACCCTTACACCGACTATTTTCCCAATATCGGCCATTTTTTTCCTCTATATTCGGCATCTCTTCCTCGCATCGGCCATTCATCGGCGATTTG
>BOPN01002332.1:177500-182500 GCA_017312705.2 Penaeus japonicus | reverse complement strand
GCAAGCGAGCCACTTACCTGAGAGTTTACTGGAGCTGGGAAGGTAGGTGGGTGGGTGGGCGGATGGGGTAGGGTGGGTAGAGACCCTCTCCTCAGATCGCCTTATGGACCTGCAGGAAGAAAGCAGGGCTGTAAGGTATCAAGATGTACCTGCAGTTCTGAGAAATGAAACAAATTCCAATGATTTCTTTATTTATTTCATTGCCATTATTTTTATCCGTCTTTCACATAGCTTAAAACGCACATAGATCAAATAAATCAAAAACACATAACTCAAAACAAAAAAACATTTAGAAAAAGAAAGATTTTATTTGTCCTCATCCTAAGTCGACTATGACACATACATACAAATCGAGATATTTCCCGCCCGCCTTCCTCCCTTCCTCCTCCTCCTTCATGGACCCCTCCCTCCCCTCTCCCCCACACCTCCCCCTAGCCCCCTAGCCAAGATCATACCTCGCCAACGTTCCGCGTTTAATCACAAAAGCATGCGGAGTACTTCCCCTCTCCCTCTCCCTCTCCCCCTCCCCCTCCCCTACCCTCTTCCCACTTCGACCTGAGAGAATGGCACGGGTTGAAGAATGACTTCATCGCGGCGGACGGGTAATGTGATGCAGCAGAAGACGGAACTACCAGGCAGCGGAAGAGGATCAGCATATAAGCAGGAAGATGTACCGCCATAGTAAGCAAAATGAAGTATCGTGAATCAAGAAGATAAACACTTGCCTGTACATCGCCATGAGGAAGATTAAATATGTACACCTTCTTGAGTTGCACTGGAAATGAAGTCGAGTCTTTTTTCCATCTCACGCCCCGCCCTTCTCTCTTTCTCCAACATAGTTCCTCACAACTCAAAAATCTGTTTACACCACTTCTCCCTCTCTCCATATCGCTCATTTTCCTTCTCCCTCTCTCAGTATCGCTTACTTTCCCACTCCCTCTCTCGATATCGATCGCTTTCCCTCTCCCTCTCTTTATATCTCTCGCTCTCCCTCTCTCTCTCTTCATATATCTCGCTCTCCCTCTCCCTCTCTTTATATCTCTCGCTCTCCCTCTCCCTCTCTTTATATCTCTCGCTCTCCCTCTCCCTCTCTTTATATCTCTCGCTCTCCCTCTCCCTCTCTTCATATATCTCGCTCTCCCTCTCCCTCTCTTCATATATCTCGCTCTCCCTCTCCCTCTCTTCATATCCCTCGCTCTCCTTCCTCGCTCTCTCCATATCTCTCCCTCTTCCTCTACCTCGCTCTCATTATCATTTCCTCCCTGTTAAATCCTCCTATCCTCTCCCCAAGCCCCCCCCCCCCCCCCCAATAAAAATTATACGAGAGTCAAACAGAAAGTGTAAATATCCGAGAGAACCTTCTTTACGCGCAGGGATGATGTTTACGCATCAAATACCAACGAAAACTTAATTAAAAGAGCACAAATGTTTGTCTTGCTTCCCTGCTTCCTCCTGTGCCCTGCGGGTCACCAGGTTGCGCCAGGAGAACCTCCTCGCGCGTAATCAATCCCGTGCCCACGCCCACCTTCGCATATTCAAACCCGCATGCACGCCCGCCACCCCTCACTCAAATTCGCTTGTTCGTCCAATACTGCAGCCATTTCCATGCCCACTACTGCATATACGAACCCACTTCCAAGCCCACGGCGGCATACACTAACCACAGCATATCTAAACCCCATTTTCACATATCTAAACCTTCCATTGCACACTCGAATCCGCATTCACGGCCAGCAATGCATATTCAAATCCATATACACGACTATCAACTGAATATTCAAACATGTATGCCCGCCCACCACTGCATATTCGAATCTATATGTAACGCCCACCACTGCATACACAAGCCCACTTTCACGCCGCCCACCCTCCACACAATTCAACTACGGCCCATATCCCACTCAAAACATTCCATCAAGGTTTCCACACTATTAACCCACATGCGTTATCCCGGCCCTCTTCCCTGCCCACTCCCATCCGTCGGACGCCGTCGCTCTCTCATACAGCCACTCTCGCAAACTTTGATGCGAGGGGTAAGGCGGCACCCTCGCAAGACCTGGACGGTGCCGCCCTTGCCTGACTGAATGCCCTTCATTACACCAAGGGGATGCGCGGACCCACGGCATCACGGCGACGGACACAAACTCCTCCTCAAACTCCTTCCATGTTGTCACCCTCTTCTACGGCCCGCCATCGCGCCCATTTCCACGACCCACAGCAGCGTAAAATCCCGCCGCGCCCATCTACCACTTTCCCTCCTGCTAACTCACCATCAACTCAATCCTACCATTTTTCTCCCGATCTCGACCAAAGCCAATCTTCACCCAGCATTTTCTATCGCATTTTCTCTCTCCTCGCTCCCTCTCTTCTCACTCAGTTCCATTCCCCTTTAAATCTATCCTTCACGGTTCCTTCCTCTCCCCTTCCCCTTTCCTGTCCCATTCCGCCATTCGCTATTCCATTCATTTGATCAATCCTTCCTCCATCCTTCCATCGGCCGAGTTCATTCCATACGGGTCAGGTCCCCCGATCTCTCACCTCGCCTCCATCCCATAAATGGGGGCCGCCCCATCGATTCCCGCCACGGTCTCCATCACAGTTTTCATCTTCCTGATTTCTATTAGATTAATCCCTCCGTTCCACCCGCTACCCATTCCTCCCCAAAATCACTCCCACCCCATCCACAACCCTATTCTTCCCCGCTGATGCCATGTCTGTCCCCGCCCCTTTCTTCTTCCCCTTCTTTCCATTCCTTTCACTGCCATTCGCCCCCCCCCCTCCTCGTGTCGCCCCTCAAAACGCCCATGGCGACATCCGTGTGATGTGACATCCGAGTCGGAAAACAGAGGTAAGGTTCCCTTGCAGGTGAAAGTGTGAGGGAGGAGGGGTGAGGAAGGCACGGAAAGAAGAGGTAGGAGAGAGAGAAAAAGGAGGGGGAATGGGAGATGGGGGTCGGTACCGACAACCGTGTCGCCTTTCAACATGCAGCGCGGAAATAGACACTCAAAAAAGTGCTTGAGAACGGGCGCTTGAGCATGAAGGCTTCAGGGACGCATTTGGACACACCGAGAGAGGTTCTGCTTGCAAGCAGTGAGTAAAGGACGCGAGCAAAAAGAGCGTAATGAGAGAAAGAATGATAAAGACAGGTAAAGCTCAAGGTGAAATAATAAAACCTACCTCTTGTGCGAAAGCTGGGGAAAAAGTTGCAGCGAAGCAAGGAAACAGAATAACAAATGACATACAGGGCAATCCCAAACAAAATCAAACATTCACGAGCGAACAAGCCAAAGCAAGAACTAAAAGAATAAGAGAAGCGGCCGGAACGAGACGGCACCCTTGCGAATGATCCTGAGCGGGGAAATCGCAGCCAGGGAGGGATCCGTGTTTGCCTGCGAGGGAGGAGCCCCAGTTTCTCTCTCGGCCTGGCTTTTCTCTCATTTGCTTCATGCAATCGCGAGGATGTTGATGAAATAAATAAATGGATAAACAGGGAAATCATAAAATTCGAGAAATGGAATAAGGAATGAAATATACATATGCGATCTAAAATGGAATCATGTCAGCTGATCAAATACATATGTAAAAAAAAATTATGTATATAAGTAGGAACATGTTTTTTCCCCTATTCTTTCCCTACATCCCTCTAGTTCTTCAATCTTTTTTTCTCCTCCTCTTCTGACTCCCCACCTTTCGCTGCAGCCACCTCTCACCTCCGAACTCCCACGCCCTCTTCCGCCTCCTCCGCTCCCTCCTCCCCAAGGCGAGACAATCCCCGCCGTTAACTTACTTTTCGGCCACGGACCCCGACCGTGATAGCAACCCCCGGGGGAGCCAATCATCCTGCTAACTTGCCACTCGCCAGCCAATCAGATTACTAAAGTGAACGCTGATCGCGGCCGGCACCCCCTCCCCTCTTTTACTCTCTTTCACTGCGTCTCGTCTCGCTATCCCTGTCCTTCTCGCCGCTTGCCCCTCTCTCTTCCTGCCCCTTTCTCTTTGTCTCTCCCTCTCCCTTTCCCTTTCTCTTTCCCTTCTCCTTTCCCTCTCTCTTTTCCTCTCCTCCGTTTTGATTCTATCCACCTCACTTCTTTACCTCTCTCCTTTATTATCTCTTTCCTTCACTAAATCTCGTCTTCCTTTTTGCGCTCTCCCTCTCCTTCTCCTTCTACTCTCCCTCTCTCTCTTTCTCTCTCTCCCTCTCTCTCTTTCTCTTTCTCTCTCTCTCTCCCTCTCTCTCTTTCTCTCCCTCTCTCCTCTCTCTCTCTCTCTCTTTCTCTCTCTCTTTCTTTCTCTCTTTCTTTCTCTCTCCCTCTCTCTCTTTCTCTCTCCCCCTCTCCCTCTCCCTCTCCCTCTCCCTCTCCCTCTTTCTCCCTCTTTCTCTCTCCTTCTCCCGGCTACTCCTTCTCTCCTCTTCTCTTTCTCTGAAAGGATGAGGGGAGTGGGACAAGGGGCGCAGGTGGTACTATCACCCTCGCTATTTACTAAGTCTTGTGGTTGTTTAAATTCCCCCAATGTCGCCTCCTCCCCCCTGCCCCCCCCCTCCTCCCTATCCACCCTCAATCTCCCAACTCAAAGTCGTGGCGGTAGTTTTAAAGCTATTTAAAGATCCATTTCTCGTGTCAAAGCCGCGGCCTGTCTGTCCTTTTCATTTCTCCCCTCCTTTATTTCCTTAGTCTTTTTTTCCTTTCTTTTCTTTTTTCTTCTTCTTTTTATCAGTCTGTATATATATCTAAGGGACTAAGGGTGTGCATGGACGTTAAAAAAAAAAAAACTTCACTCTTGCTTTCAACCAAAGGGGACGCTTCTGCCTCGGCTCCTCGAGTTTAAATGCCTCCTTTCTTACTCCCCTGCATCAGCCTCACCTTGACGACCTATCCAAGATCCACAGTAATCTCCTGTGTTTACCGAAGTCACTCCATCATCAACACAACCGCCACCATCTTTACTTCTTCTCCTTCTCTTTCTTCTCCTCCTCCCTATCCCTCTTCTTCTTCTTCTTC
>BOPN01002332.1:167500-172500 GCA_017312705.2 Penaeus japonicus | reverse complement strand
GGGTGGGTAGGTGGGTAGGTAGGTAGGTAGGTAGGTGGGTAGGTGGGTAGGTGGGTAGGTGGGTAGGTGGGTAGGTGGGTGGGTGGGTGGGTGGGTAGGTAGGTGGGTAGGTGGGTAGGTGGGTAGGTAGGTAGGGTAGGTGGGTGGGTGGGTGGGTAGTGTGTGAGTTTGAGTGTGAGTGTGAGTGTGAGTGTGAGTGTGAGTGTGAGTGTGAGTGTGCGTGTGCGTGTGTGTGCGTTTTGCAACATGGTAGCAATGATGGTCCTGCTGCTGGAACTAATATGACAATGATGACGATGAGGAAGTGAAGGAGGGAAAGGAAAAAGAATATCATGAGAACCAGACGAGCCCACCAACTTAATCACGTAAAGGGGGTCCCTATCCCCTCTCCCCCCTCCAAACCCCTCCTAGGACCCCGCCAACTTCCTATCCTCCATCTTCAATTCTATATCCTAACATCCTAAGACTCAATCACCCATCTGGCAACCCCCTCTGCCCCCCCCCTTAAGCCCTCTCCTCCCCTACGATATTCCCAGACGCCACAACTCATCGAAAGTGATATCCAAAACCCAATCACAATTCTGATTTCCTCCTGCTCCTCTTCTTCTTCCTCCATTACCTTCTTGTTATTTTTCCTCCACTATATCTTCTTCTTCTCCTCCTTCTCCTTCTCCTTCTCCTCTTCCTCTTCCTCTTCCTCTTCCTCTTCCTCTTCCTCTTCCTCTTCCTCTTCCTCTTCCTCTTCCTCTTCCTCTTCCTCTTCCTCTTCCTCTTCCTCTTCCTCTTCCTCTTCCTCTTCCTCTAGCTCTAGCTCTAGCTCTAGCTCTAGCTCTAGCTCTAGCTCTAGCTCTAGCTCTAGCTCTAGCTCTAGCTCTAGCTCTAGCTCTAGCTCTAGCTCTAGCTCTAGCTCCAGCTCCAGCTCCAGCTCCAGCTCCAGCTCCAGTTCCTCCTCCACCTCCTCCTCTACCTCCACCGCCTCTACCTCTACCTCCATCACCACCACATCTTCCCTCTCCCCATCATCATCCCCCTTCTCCCTCCTCCCCCCACGAAACCAATCAAGACACCCGCAGTGCCTCTTATCGGCCCTCTTATCTGATCCTGTCTTCCATCTTCACTTTCTCGTCCTCCGCTTTCTTTTTCTTTATCGTCATACTCATCGTTATCATCAGCAATAGCTTCCTCCTCTTCATCGCGTCTTTTCTCTCTCGCGCTCCAATCTAATCGTTTTCAATTCACTCGTTTCTTTTTTTTCCCTCCCCTTTTCTCTGTCCAATTCTCTTCCCAACCCCCCTCCCATTTTTTCTCTCTCCTTCTTAATATTCAATCTCTCCCTTTTTTTATTTCTATTTTTCTCTTCCTCTCATTCTTCTTCTCTCTCAATACATCAAACCTACAGATCCTTTCCTCATTTCTTATCTCTCATCAAGACCACTTGGCCTCCCTAATTCCCCTTCCTGTTCACCTCTAATCATGAAAACGAGAGGCTAAGGAGAGGGAATGGGAGGGAGGGAAAGGGAGGGAGAGGAGGGAGGGTGGGAAGGAGCAGAGGGAGGGAGGAGGAGGAGGAGGAGGAGGAGGAGGAGGAGGAGCAGGAGGGAGAGGGAGAGGGGGGGAGGGGGAGAGAGAGAGAGAGAGAGAGAGAGAGAGGGGGGAGGGGGAGGGGGGAGAGAGAGAGAGAGAGAGAGAGAGAGAGAGAGAGAGAGAGAGAGAGAGAGAGAGAGAGAGAGAGAGAGAGAGAGAGAGAGAGAGGGAGAGAGAGAGAGAGAGAGAGAGAGAGAGAGAGAGAGAGAGAGAGAGAAAGAGAGAGAAAGAGAGAGAAAGAGAGAGAAAGAGAGAGAAAGAGAGAGAGAGAGAGAGAGAGAGAGAGAGAGAGAGAGAGAGAGAGAGAGAGAGAGAGAGAGAGAGAGAGGGATAAAGAGAGAGAGAGGGATAAAGAGAGAGAGAGGGATAAAGAGAGAGAGAGGGATAAAGAGAGGGAGAGGGATAAAGAGAGGGAGAGGAATAAAGAGAGGGAGAGGAATAAAGAGAGGGAGAGGGATAAAGAGAGGGAGAGGGATAAAGAGAGAGAAAGATAAAGAGAAAGAGAATGAGAGAGAAAGAGAAAGAGAAAGAGTGTGTCCCGAGCTCAGGTTACGGGGCCCTCGAGTGTGATAGTCCCGCCACAGACTTGGCTACCCGGCGATGATCGTAAACACTGTGGCATGATAAAATAAACGATCGAGAAGAGGAGGGGTGACGGGGCTGGGGAGAAAAAAGATGATGGGGGAGGAGATGGGGGAGGGGAGGGAGGAAGGTGTCAGAGGGGATAGGTGAAGGGAGGAGGAGGGTAGGGTGGATGGGATGGAGAGAGTAGGGGGAGCAAGGGGTGGGGGAAGAAGGTGAAGATGAGGAGGGGGAGGAGGAGGAGGAGATGTAGGTATAAGAATAGGAATCGGAATATAAAGGAAGAGGAGGGCGGAGAAAATAAACAATACGAAAATTCAAAATTCAAAAGTAAAAAAAAAACTGAAGGTGTAGGAGGAAACGTGGAGAACACAGACGGTGAAAAGAAGTAACAAGAGAGGGTAGAATAGACAAAGGAAGAGGAGAGGAGAGGGAGAGTAGGTGGAAAAAATTATAGGGGAAAGCAGGCGGGAACAGCAGACGATGTCCCGGCAAAGCGCCCACTGACCGCCCTAAATGAAAAAATAAATTTAAAAATCCCTCTTATGACCACGTGCATGATATTATGATCCCCATCCGTCATCTCTTCCTCATTTTCCGAGATACATCAATGTCACAAGTCACCTCGGCTTCCCCAGTCTCCCCACATTTCTACCTATAGGTTTAACCTACTTCACGCCTTCAAGGATGAAGAAGCGAATGACAGAATGACAAAATGACTGAATGAATGAGTAGGCGAGTAAGAAACTCAGCAAGTGTCCCGACAACATCTCTCTCAGTCCGTGAAAAAAAAATCACCTGGCGCCAGTTCACATTGCTTCATGCTTCGCTTATTTCTTGTGTTGTCATCTCCATCTCGTTCCCACGCTCCTCCTCTCTATGAGTTGTTGGTGTATGTCCCTGTGTCGTGTTCTAAACCCCAGCGATCCTATATTTTATCGGGGAAACTAATGGGCAATATCAATATTCCACTCCTTCTACAACAGGGAATAATCCTTTTCAATAGAATTCTATATTTCTCACACACCCAGGTTTACATTCTGCTCACGTCACAATCTACGCCTCACCTTCTCTATCCGACGACCCTTTTACTCCCAAGGGTTTCGGGCGAAGGGGAGGGGCGGGGGCGTCGCGGGAAGGGGGGAGGGGTTTCGGAGGGACTAATAAAATTCCGGCCGAAATTAATGAGCGTTGTTACATGGGAGTTTCGGGAAAGGTGAGTGAAGGGGGGGAGAGGGGGGAAGAAGGAGAAGGAGTAGGAGTGGGAGAAGGGTGAGGGGGAAGCGAGGAAGGAAACTTTGGTGAGAGGACGTGCGAGTAGTTCCCTCCCTTGCACCGAGTGACTGAGTCCCATTCCTTCGTAACGAGACATATCGGGGGACCTGCCTCTTGCATTTTTCCCCTAAATCCTATTCTTTCCTTTTCCTTCGTATCCATAGTGTACTCGGTGGGGGAGGGGGGGACAACATTCTTTTCTACTTCCTCCGCCCCTGTACTTGAGACTTTACCCTCCCTTTTCGCTTTTGACCTTCTCGCCACTCGCCTCTCCCTCTATCCTCCTATTCACCCTCGCCACTCGCCTCTCCTTCCATTCCCCTCGCAACTCACCTCTCCCTTCATCCTCCCATTCCCCTTCGCCAGTCTCATTCCTCTTCATCTCTCACCGCTTCCCTGATCCCTCGCCGGGCGTAGGCAGAGATATAGGAGTATAATTGCGACTGGGGAGTAGGAGGGGTAGGGGGAGCAGGGGGGAAAGGGGAGTAGGGGGGAGGAGAGTAGGGAGGAAAGGGGAGTAGGGTGGAAGGGGGATTAGGAGGGGTTTGGGGAGTAAGGGGAGATGGGGGAGACTACGGCGTCCGTGCGTCCTCGGGGAGATTGCCGGGGAACCTCCGCTTACTGGGGTAGGGGCAGAGAGAGGATGAAAGAGGTATAGAGGAAACCCAAAAGAAAGAGGGAAGTGTAGAAACTTGAAATATGGGAAGAGGGGGAAAATATAAAAACATGAAAAATTAAAAATGTCAAGGAAGAACAAAGTGAAAAGGTGAGAAACTAAATAAAGAGAAAAAAAAGGGGAAGAAGA
The DNA here is from genome assembly GCA_017312705.2 of Penaeus japonicus. Classification (NCBI taxonomy): domain Eukaryota; kingdom Metazoa; phylum Arthropoda; class Malacostraca; order Decapoda; family Penaeidae; genus Penaeus; species Penaeus japonicus. The sequence continues at coordinate 168,254 of BOPN01002332.1, read as the reverse complement.
AAAAAAAGCGGCAGAATGGGGATGAGAAGATAGGAAAGGGGAAGATACAAAAAAGGGAATCAAAGCAGGGGGAGAACGCACTGTTTGTGAAGACGTACAAGCGATAGCAAGATAATCAGCCAAAGCAAAGGGGAAGTGAAAGAAAACTGATCGCAGATAAAACTAGATAAGACGAGGGGAAGAGAGAAAGAAAAGTATATGGAAAGCGAAAGAAGGGGAAGAGGAACGCAGAGAAGAGTAAGACGAGACTGCAGAGCGACCAGAGAGACGGGAAAAGCAGAACAAGACAAGGAGGCAGGTAAACAGGGCATGAGCCTGGTAAGTCGAAAAGCAGACTTCCTCAGAGTTAAGAGGACGACGGGGCGTAGGACAGCCTAGGCCCCGAGGGAAGGCCTTGCTTAATTGTTCACAACAAAATGACTCGCGGATTCACGCCGCGACGCGTCCTGGCAAGCTTTGCAATTGCCACACGGGAAAGAATCACGCGGATGGAAAACACACCTGAAGGCAAACGCAAGCACAAACATGCAAATACAGCACGCACACACAACAAACGCACACATACTGATAAATAAGCACGGATAAACCCAAACACGCGCACAATCGCACACACAAACACCTCATTTCTTCCGTTCGTAAGAAGACACATTTGGAAAATCGCACAGGAAGACGAGGAAACTAAGAGTGCCGACTAGGCTCACATTCCTCCTGCTTCGACGGCAAAAATTAAAGCTCGTCCCAGGGAGATCCAGAT
>BOPN01002332.1:160000-165000 GCA_017312705.2 Penaeus japonicus | reverse complement strand
TATCCCCCCCCCCTCTTCTCCCGCCCCGGCTACCAGAGAAATAAAAGTGCAAGCGGTATGGTCGTCACAACACAAACAGTAAGAACAGCAACAGCCCAATCCCCCCCCCCCCCCCATCAGTGCGAGCAGCAGCGCCATTTGCCGGCCATCAACCCATCACTCCTCACCATCTAAACCACCGAAACCGCCATAAATGTCGGCAAGAGCTCAGGAGATACAGCACACGCTCTCAGAAGCCCCTCCTCCCTCTACCCCATCCCCACCCCAGCCCACGACGCCCTCCCCCTCCTCCCCACGGCACGTCTCACCCCCCCCCCCTCCCAACCCTGGTTTTATCGAAGTCGATGATAAACCCTTGTCTTGTTATCGCACAAACACACGCAGCCTCTTACGTCTCTCTCTATTTCCCTCTTTCTCTCATCTCTTCTCTCTCTCCCTCTCTTCTCTTATCTCCAAATCTCCTTTCTCTTTTTCATCCCCCTTTCTCTCCCTCTCTCCCTATCCCTCATACTACACATCGCGGCACTTAATCCATCGACCTGGCCCGTGTCACCTCCGCTTGTTGGTTAGGGAGGTACACTGGCTCATCTCTTATCATCTCAGGGTCACGGGATCTTGCCATGTTAGTCCAAAACATGGGAGGAGGAGAGGAGGTGGAGGAGAGGAGGTGGAGGAGAGGAGGAGGAGGAGGAGGAGGAGGGGGAGAGGAGAGGGAGAGGAGGGGGAGAGGAGGAAGGGGAGAGGGGAGAGAAGGGAGGAGAGGGGAGAGAAGGGAGGAGAGGGGAAAGAAGGGAGGAGAGGGAAGAGAAGGGAGGAGAGGGGAGAGAAGGGAGAAGAGGAGGCGATAGGAGACAGGGAAGGAGAAGGAAAATGGGAAGGAGAAGGGGAAAAAAAGGATAGGGGAAGGAGAAAAGAGGGAGGGGATGTGGAGAAAAAGTAGGAGTCGGTGAAGTGGAAGAAGAGGAAGAGAAAAGGAAAGTGAGGAAAGGAGAAAGGAGAGAGGAGTGCAAGGAGGGGAAGGAATATAAAAGATCGGAGGCAGATAAATAAATGCAAGAGGAAGGGGAAAGAGAGGAATGGGAGAGGAAAAGAAAAAAGAAAAAAACTGGGAAAGGCAAGGGAAAGATAGATAAACGTAAGGAGGGAGGGAAGAAGGGAGAAGGAAAAGAAAGAAGAAAGAGATGATAATGATGATGATGATGATAGATAACAAAGGAGAGGAAGAAGAAACGGGAGGAACATGATCGGAAAGCGAGGAAAAAAATGGAAGGAGGAAAACGAGCATAGAAAAGAGCAAGTACTCAAAGACGGGAAGAGAGAAAAGTGACGAATAAATAACAATCAAGCGCAAGAGAAAGAAAAGGAAAGGCAGTGAAAGCGAGAACAGGGAAGGAAGCAGCAGCCAAAACGGCAATGGCACGAGGGAATGGAACAAGCTCCAGCTCCAGCTCATAAGGAAGAGCGGGAAAGGGATACCATACGCGGGGGAGAGAAGTGAAGAGAGAGAAAGAGAGAGAAAAAAAAGGAGACGGTGATAAATTCAGACTTATGCGAGGACGATAAAAGTGAAATGAGTAGGGAGAGGTAAATATATAGAGACAGGGGCGGGGTAAAGATGTAATAAAGGGAAGGGTGGATAAACGGCATAAGGAGACAAGGGAAAAAGAAAAGGGGAGAGAAGAAAGGGGGAAGCAGGTGTGAGAAACGGACCCTACAAGCTCGGCAGATTGAGAAATAAATTCGTCCCCTCGGAATAATTTCAACAACACAGCCTTAAAATATTCTCTATGCCGGATCTCCTAATTCTCCTTTCTTCCGACCCTTATTTACCTCCATTCCTATCTTCTTCGCTCTCTTTTCCACTCCTTCACTTCCTGGCGCGTACGGTTTTGCTTACACAGTTACGGAGGAGGACGATGAAGAGCGTGAACGTGTAAAGGGAAAAAAATGCTGGCGTGAAATGGTAGTAATCATAACCATAATGGTATTGACAATGTAATTACTGCTAACTTACTTCAGCTAATAACAAAGATGATAATAATAATAATAATAATAATAATAATGATAATAACAATAATAATCATAACAACAATAATGATGATGGTGATGATTATAATAATAATAATAATAATGATAATAATAATAAAAACAATAATAAAATTACCAGTAATAACAATAACCTAACAATATGCAAGATCCTGCAAAGCCTGTTCCGGTCAGTTCACCGGATATCCTCAGGAGCGCATCCTCTTCAACAGATGTCTCAGCCGACGAAAACTCCCGTTGCAGCCAGAGAGCCCAGTCTGATTCACTGAGCAGCGATGTTGCCTCCTTTGCGCTTCGTGTTTGGCGCCCTCTCTATGCACAACCGTTCTATTAACAGTAACGTACAGTAAGCAGGAGACTGCAATTCCCACTTTGATCACGAGGCACTTGTCCGGCGTGATGTGTGTTCTCTTAGTTGACACGCAAACATCTCTGCGCCTTGTTCAACAATGCGCATACAAGGCCAGGACGCCCACACACGCGATGCATATTCCACACCGACGAACAAAATTCCGCCCAGGCAACGTCAGGGTCTCAGGCAGCGAGGCCTCATGAAGCTCGACGTGTTATACTACCGTAGTGTCGTCTTTTTTTCCGAACGATTTGCACATAAATAAATGCCGCCCCCTCCCTGTCCTTTCTATCTCCCACCTTACCTTTTTCTCCTTCTCTTCTCTCCCTCTCTCCAACTGATCGACTCCCATCTCTCACTCTCACTCTCTCTTTCATTTTTCTTCTTCTCCCCTCTCCAACTAAGAGGCACACTTCTCTGTCTCTCTCCCATCTCCTTTTTCTCCTTCTCTCCACTCTAGCTCTCAGACACCTCCTACACAAAAGACATCCTCCGCGTCCCATATGATCAAAGATGCCAACATAGATCCTCATCGGCTCATCGCTCCCCTTCTTTACTTTCTCCTTCCTCCTCCCCCACCCCCTTCCCCCCATCCACACAAAGCCACCCCATAACAAAACACCCGTAACGCCGTATGAATACACGCTCGCATTTTCATTATCCTTTTAGTGTCCCTCCTCTCCTCTCCTCTCCTCCTCTCCCTCTCCCTCTCCCTTCCCCACCATCTCTCCTTTCACCTATAATACCGTTTCTACCCCCGCCCCCTCGCCATCTTCAATACATTCTATAATTTATCATGTTATTCAAATCTTTTCTAGCTATCATCGTTCATCTATCCATTATTATATTCCGATTCCAACTATTCTATCTGACTTATTTCATTTAGATTCCTGTATAATTTCTTCTCATATTTAATGTCATTTATCTTTCTATCTTTAAATCTTCATTTGCTTTCAAAATCATTGTTAAAAATTACAGTAGTCTCGACGTTTAAGGTATAACAAGTAGGTGTATTAATAAAAGATAGATGATATTTGAACAACACTACACCATAAAATTATTCATAAATAATCAAAACACAATCATATCATTCATTATAACAATTAACAAACTATCCTCATAAACTGTTAACATTGCCGCTTTTCGTGGCAAATAATTGTAAGCTAACTAACTGATAATTGTAAGCTAACCAACTGATATTATTATCATCACTAAATCATTATCACCATCCCGTCATCATCATAATCATCTTCACCATCACCAATATCATTGCAATCATCATGAATATCACCTTGATTCACCATCTGAATTAGCAATCCCGCGGCACAAACAACAGTAATCATGGGCGGCGACAAACAAGAGCTCATCCTGGCCTTTGCAACAATCCCAGCCCAAACAGGATTTAACATCCGTTCCTCGAGACCTCGCTCGTATCTCTTCATTATCCTTTCCTTTCCATTACTTCTCCTTCTCCTCCACTCTCCTCCTCCTCTCCTTGTTCTCTCGATGTATTCATTTCTTATCTACCCTCTTTCTTCCTCCCTTTTTTTTTCTTTTCCTTTTCCTTCTCCTCTCCTCGATGCAATCCTTACCAATCTACCCTCTTTCCTCCTCCCTTTTATTTCCCGTTCTTGCAATCTGCTTTCCCTCTCTTTATTTCCTAATTTCTCATCGTATCACCTTACTTGCCTCCTCCCTCCCCACGTCTTTCTCTCATCTCTCCTATTCCCCTCGTCTCCTCCTGTCACCCTGTCAACCTCAACCCTTCACCCTGCTTCCCCTTCCACCTTCCTCTTCCTAGTCGGACGGATATGTTACTCCCCCCCACCCCCCACGTCCCCTCACTCCCCCGAGAAATAAGCTGCCGGTGCAATCAATAATTACCCTCGCACTCTTCCCGCTCCAAAAATAATTGATAATTCCTCCACGTGTTTTATTCCCTCGCTGGCAATTAATAATATCCTCAATCGCTCCGACCTTTGCAAAAGCTTTAGCCAATCTTTATTTCCTCCTGCCTCTCTGTCTCTCTCTCTCTCTCTCTTTCTTTTTTTTGCGAGAGAGAGAGAGAAAGAGAGAGAGAGAGAGAGAGAGAGAGAGAGAGAGAGAGAGAGAGAGAGAGAGAGAGAGAGAGAGAGAGAGAGAGAGAGAGAGAGAGAGAGAGAGAGAGAGAGAGAGAGAGAGAGAGAGAGAGAGAGAGAGAGAGAGAGAGAGAGAGAGAGAGAGAGAGAGAGAGAGAATCTTGATGCCATCTATTCATAATATACATGGCCATTTTTTCGGGGGAGGGGGTCACACTAAAGAGTTAATGTGCACACAAAATATTATCCATTACCAGTGAGGTCCATGCTTTTACAACCACTATAACTAGCATCTATATCTTATAATATCAATCCCATAACAAAAGCAGTTCATGTTCTGTTGCACCAGACGGTCACAGTCAGGTCATGATTCCGAGCCATTCCTTTGACCCAAGCTAATGTTATTTATCGCCAAGAAATCAATCAGCATCAAAGTTGTAAACACGTTCGGTTCAGTTCCGTTCCACAGCAAAGGTGCGCGGTCGATCGTCCTTCGCTGCATCTCTTGAAATGATTTATCCTCG
>BOPN01002332.1:117500-122500 GCA_017312705.2 Penaeus japonicus | reverse complement strand
GAGAGAGGCGAGGGCAGAGGGGAGAGAAGAGGGTGAGAGAAAGAGCTTTATTTACAAGAACATGTAAAAAGTGATGTTATTCCCGTGGTCGACAGGAGCCCCTCATCACAAGCTGGTCAGGGACGGCCAGGGATATTGACATTCGTTCGGGGCGTCTCATTGGGGAGCCCAGGGGCGTCAAGAAACCGATTTTCGACCCCGGGATGTCCGGTCGCTTGCTGCTCGCCGGTGCCGTTGAAGGACACCGGGAACGCCGATGGCGGGCGCCCTCTGAAGTTAGTTATCGGCTTCAGGGACACAAAGGGCGGCTGCATGTCCGTGTCGGGACGTCGCGTAAACTTTGGCTTCAGTTTAGGGAAATCAGCAGATGGTTATGCTTGAGGACTTCGGCGGATATGGTACAAGAGCATTGGGCTTCTCGCTCATCAAGGCAAGCTGCCGTTGGTTCGGAATTCCTTCACAGGAGAACCGCAGAGGGAGGAAGAGACACCAAGGATAAATTTCCCCTCAGAGAACACTTACACCCCTTTGCCCTCATTTGTACGTTTTATCATTTCTTTTATACATTTACCCCCTCCTCTTCCCTCTCCTGCAGCTCATCATCATAATCATCATCATAACATCATCATCACCATCATCATTCTCAACCTCCTCCTCCTCGTCCAAGACTATACGCCCCCGTAATTAAATAAGAGACAAGCACGGTGGAGCCCGAAGGAACCCTTAAAATTCAATCAATGTTTCGGAATAAGCCGAGGGGGTAAGGGGGTGGGGGCCTGGAAACAGGTAGGCAGGGAGGGGGGGAGCGGGGATAACCACTGATCGGAAAGAGGTCATCTCAAAACAAATTGCCAAAACCATGTACAGCACGAAGGGTGAAGTGGAGAGGGGAAGGAAGGGATGCGAAGTAGTGAAGAGCTGGCTGGGTTAGTGTGTGTGAGCGTCAATGTGAGTGTGAGTATGAAGTATAAGAGTAATGAGTATGAGTATGGGTACAAGTGTGAGTGTGAGTGTGAGTGTGAGTGTGAGTGCGAGAGAGAGAGAGAGAGAGAGAGTGCGAGAGAGTGAGAGAGAGAGAGAGAGAGAGAGAGAGAGAGAGAGAGAGAGAGAGAGAGAGAGAGAGAGAGAGAGAGAGAGAGAGAGAGAGAGAGAGAGAGAGAGAGAGAGAGGGGGGGGGGGGACCTGGCAACTCTACGTGAGCTGTTTTCAAGATGAACGGAGATAGGTCAAGAAAAAAGTTACTCGTCCTCCATAGCATTTATCCAACAGCAGTTTTCTGTACAAAAAATATTGGGCGAAGATATAATGGAATAAAAGAAATAAAAATGTGAAGTTGATGGTAACAAAGAGATAGGACGAGAAAAAAATGCATGAAAACATACCCGTCAGCGTTGACGCGTGTTCCAACCCATTATAAGTGCTGAACGTGATCGCAAAGCGGGGTCAATGACCTGCCCCGACAAAAGCTTTGTGAAAGGTCCTCAAGGTCGGCCACTCGATTCCCTCATCTCTCAAACAAGTGAAGCACTTTGTCTTGAATCATTTCACTTGGTTCGGGAGCTCTTGACTCATCCTAGTGGCTGTTTAAACTGTCTGAAATGTCGCTGATATGTCTTAAAGCTCACTGACTTCTCTTATTGGACAGCGGGCTCTCCTATGGCCGTTGATCTGTCCTACACGGTTGACGGCTAGTCTTACAGATCGCTGATATTCTCGCAGACGCTGACTAGATATTGTATCTTTGAATAGTTTAAAGGTCAGTGACTTGGCTTTCGGTCGCTGGCATTAAAGGGAATACTGTCTTGTACTTCGAACGTTCTTTAAATATTGAAAGAGAGGCGAACGAAAAAGCTCTAGCCGAAAAAGAATCCCTGTGGCTTCTCCTGTGAACGCCCGATTTCCCGAACTCTCTTTGTTCCGCCTTGGAAACGTCAAACGTTATCGAGATATCCCGGCGGCGAAGAACAACCTTTTCCAACCCTCGATCTCCGCTCCGAGAACAGTCGCGACGACGAACAATCCCCCATTCGGAGCGTTTCCAAGACACAACATGAAAGTCTTGTCAACAGATGAAAGACAATAAGACGATCGACACGGCGTCGGCTGCCCTCCTCCTCAACCCGGCCGTCCTCGCACACACACAAACACACAAAGGCAATCGCATACTTTGCTTTCTTCCTTTCTTTCTCTAGTTATCGCTCTTAGCCTCACCCTCCGTTCTCCACATCTCGAGGACTTTCCCATTCTCCTTCTCTTATCCTCTCCCGACTCCTCCTCTTCTCCCTCCCCAGTCCTCACCCTCTTTATCTTACCCCACTCCTCTCCTTCATACACCCACTCCCCCCTTCCCCCAAGACAAAGTTCTCTCTCCCTTTGTTCTCACGCAGCGATGTGTTCTTACAGACGTTATCGAACCCCAAACCCCTCCCCCCCATCGCTACCCTTCACCCCCCACGCCCGGGTTCCTCTTATGCCTTGAAGTTGCAGGTAACTAAGTCAAAGATGGAGACAAATACTGACCCTCCCCCCAGTCCCCCCCATTCTATTTTTCTACTTTCTTCTCCTTTCACGCGTTTTCTTTCGCCTCTTTCTTACTGCCCTCTCCTTGCCTTCCCAGGGTTTCTTTACTTTACTTTCTTTTAACCTTCGTCTGTTCCTTCCCTCCTAATCTAGGTAATTTGACGGTAACTTCTACTACCTCTCATCACGTCCTTTGTTATCTCCCCTACCTTTATGACCTCTGCTATAGTATCATTCTACGCTACGTTAAACACGGATAGATAAAGGCAGATAAAGGAAAGAGAAAGGTAAAGGGAGAGGGAGATATATACATAAAAAATAAAACAGACACTAGATAACGACAGATAAATATTGATAAGGTAAAACGTAAAGATAGAGATCATGCTAGAAAGACAGACAGACAAATATATATCTACAGAGATGAGGGATGGATGAGGGGTAAATATAGAGATCAATATACTATATATATATAGATTGAGATAAAAAAAAAATCTTTTTCTTCTTCTCCTTCTTCTTCTCCATTGAACTTACTCTTAATCCTCACCCTTTTAGCCCGCCCTCCGTCTCCTCTCCTCCCCAGTCACGTTCACTCAACCAGCTGGATCAGTTGACGGTCGGGTCGGAGGACAATCTTCTCCGGCCAGCTGGGCATCCCATCTACTTGCTTCACTCTAATACGGCAATGGCAACTAAGTCACGGGGGAAAAAAATAAGAAAAAACAAAACAACAAAAACAATAGCTGTCTAAGTGGGCCGCAACTTAAATCTGCTATGCTCCAACAATACGCGCGTAAGTGGCAAGAATCCATTTTTCCTTGCATAACAGGATGCGAGTAGTCAAGACTCCATCTCGTAATGGAATTAAAACTTCGAATTCTTCTTTCAGTACTAATGTTTCTCCTTCACAGATTTCCTTTAACTTCGTCTCTCTCGCTCTCTCTCTTTCAATTTCTCTCTCTCCATATCTCTTTCTCTCCATCCCCCCTCTCTCTCTCTCTTCGCTTTCGTCTTCATCTCCTCATGCCTCCTCTCTTTCTCTTTCTCTCTCTCTCCGCCTTTCCACGTTCCTTCCTTCCCTCTCTTTCTTTTCCACTCAATCTTCTTCTTCTCCATCTACCTCAATCGCCGGCCTCTACACAGATCCACCCAGAAGAGCTCAACAAGAAATTAATAAAATGAGGAAAAAGAATTCTCGCACGAATTTATCTCGTTATGATTTTTTCTCCCCCGCCTTCCTCAAAACTCGCTTTTACGTACTGGTGAAAAGCCAAGCCAAAACCAACATAGCTATGAGGTCTATGAGAACACCCCACTCCCCTCCATAACCACCCCCTTACCCCAGTCCCCCCAATCCCTAAGGTCCTCGGCACACTAAGCACGTGTATTCATCACTGTTTGTTTATCATTTATGGCTCGGCTTTTCAAGAGAGGGAAAAATAAAGATTCGAGAAAGAGCGAAGGGAACTGCTTCTAGTATCTGTTTACCGTCTTTGCATCTAATTAAGGGAAGAGGAGATGGGACAGAATGGACGGGGGAGACTTAAGGAGAGCGACCGAGAGAGAGAGAAGGAGGGAAGGGAGGGGAAGGAAGATGGGAGGGCAGTGGGGAAGTGGAACAGAAATGGAGCCCTTGCTCTCCTCCTTTCTTCCTTCAAATCTCTTTCTTCTTTCTTTTTTCCTTCCTTCCTTCTCTCTTCTTCCTGTTATCCTCCACCCTCTCCCTCCCATCCTTCTTCCCTGTCTCTCCCCTTTGCTTCTTTCCCTCCTCTCCAATCTTCCTTCCTTCCTTTTTCTCTTTCTCTGTTCTTTCCTTCCTTACTTCCTTCCCTCATCTTCCCGCCCTTCCCCGACATCCCCGGCGGGGCGCCCCTACAGCCCAGCGGCCGCGAGAGAAAACGGAGCCCGAAGGTGTCATCCGTCATACTCGCGCTACGTAATAAATTATAATTATAGATGGGGAAAAAGCGAGGAGAGGAAAATTCCGAACGTGTCTGTTACTCTCCTACAAGTTCAATCCTTCTCTCCTCCCGACGGGATGTCTTAATCTTCCCTTAACTTTTGCCGCAGCATAAGATGATAATCATAATAAATCAGTAATACATAAATAACAGCATTAGGAAATGTAAACAGCATCAGCAAAGACTGTAACGGTACCATTCTGTGTCAGATATACTTGAGATAATTTCCTTTAATATCATAAAAAAACATATACTCCCGCATTTACACATTAAAAACAACAACAGTGTGATATCCTTACTGAAGATGATAATGATGATGATGATAGTGATGATAAATTTATCAATAAAAACAGCAATACTGATACTGCTAACAGCAGCAATAATACCGAGACTACCAACAACATGAATAATAATGACTGACAAAAATACCACAGTACACTTAGATCAGTAAGAAGTAACTAAAAAGGACAAAGACGACTGCAACAACAATAACATCTTAAAAAAAAAAAAAAAATACTAGTT
>BOPN01002332.1:105000-107500 GCA_017312705.2 Penaeus japonicus | reverse complement strand
CCTCCGGCCTTAAGACCCAGTGGCCTCAGAGCCTCCGACCACGCTGCTGCCGCTGCTTCCTCGCGGCCGGGTATAAAAACGCTGCATTACATGAACTTAAGAGACCATAACCAGCGAATCACAGCGGGCTAGGAGAGGAGGAGGAGGAGGAGGAGGAGGAGGAGGAGGAGGAGGAGGAGGAGAAGGGCTGGAGGAGGAGGAGGAGGAGGAGAAGGGCTGGAGGAGTAGGAGGAGGAGGAGAAGGGCTGGAGGAGTAGGAGGAGGAGGAGAAGGGCTGGAGGAGGAGGAGGAGAAGGGCTGGAGGAGTAGGAGGAGAAGGGCTGGAGGAGTAGGAGGAGGAGAAGGGCTGGAGGTGGAGGTGGAGGAGGAGGAGAACGAGTTGAACGGCGAGTAGCATTGGAGGCACGGCGATGGGTGGAGCTGAGATGGGGGCGGAAGGAGGTGAGGTGAGGGGAGACGAGGAGGTGGACGAGGGGAAAGAGCGCGTAGATGTGGAGGAAGGAGAGGGAGAGGAGGAGGAGAGAGGAGAAAGGGGAGAGGATAGAGGAAAGAGGAGGAGGGGGAGGAGGAGGAGGAGGGAAGAGGAGGAGGAGGAGGAGGAGGAGGAGGAGGAGGAGGGAAGAGGAAGAGGGAGGAGGAGGAGGAGGAGGAGGGAAGAGGAGGAGGAGGAGGAAAGGGAGGAGGAAGAGGAGGAAAGGGAGGAGGAAGAGGAGGAAAGGAGGAGGAAAAGGAGGAAAGGGAGGAGGAGGAGGAGGAAAGGAGGGAGGAGAAGGAAAGGAGGGAGGAGGAGAAGGAAAGGAGGGAGGAGGAGAGTGAAAGGAGGAGGAGTGAAAGGAGGGAGATGTGGGGGGGCTTCATTGATTTACAGGCCCCGCCCCCCTCGTCCCTCCCTCCCTTCCTTCCCCGGCCGCTAGGTAAGCTGGGGTTGCCATGGTGACGGAGCGCAGCATCCCCGGGCCAGGCGTATCCCACAGCTCCATCAATTCAAATCAATATGCAGGCGGGCGGTCGGGGCCACCGTGACCCGTCGTACTGCACGGACCCTCGGAGAACCATTAGCATGAGTTGCACCGCCGCAGCCTGACCAGCAGCCTCGTCCATTCGGCCAACCTTTCCATCTGGCAAGTCCAAACGCCCTTGTCGTCCTCCTCCTCATGCTGCTGCTGGCGCTGCTGGTGCTGCTTGAAGGTCATCCACTCTCCCAGACGACTCGACGCGAGGACGAGGCAGGCACGTACCTCCGCCAGCCTACCTCTATCTCCTCCTCTCTTTCCCCTACCCCTCTCCCTTCCCCTCCACAACGCGCCACCATTCACGACTACTCGCAGCCATGCTTAGCAACCTCCCGAGTTCCAGCATCCTTCGTCTTCCTTTTCTCAAATATACTCCTTTTTCGCAAACCGAAAGGTCATTTTTTTCTGTTACTCGCCCTCACTCCCTCTCTTTCTCTATCAATCTCTAATCTCTAATCAATCTCTCTCTCTCTCTCTCTCTCTCACATCTTTCTCTTTCTCTCTCCCCGCCCACAATAACTCTCGCACTCTCTCCGTTTCACTTTGTCTCTCCTCCCTCCTCTTTTCTTCCTCACTCTACCTTCACCAGCCCCTTATTCTCTCTCTCTCTCTCCCTATATATATATATATATATATATATATATATATATATATATATATATATATATATATATATATATATTATATATAATATATATATATATATATATATATATATATATATATATATATATATAAATATAGATATATATAATCATATAAATATATACATATAAAATACACATACACACAGATACATAAACATACACATATATTATATATATATATATATATATATATATATATATATATTTATATACACATACATATATAAACATATATACAAACATTTATATATATATATATATATATATATATATATATACATATATACATTTATATATATACATATATATCTACATACATAAATACATATATACACAAATACATATACATACATATATACACACATAATACATATACATATATACATATACGTACACATACATATACATATATATATACACATACATATACATATATATACATATACATACATATATATACATACATATACATATATATACATACAAATACACATATATACATATATGTACATATATTTATATATAAATGTGCATATATATAAACATATGCATATACATATACATCTATTTTCAGACATATGCAAACACATATACATATATATACATATACATATACATATATATATACATATACATATATATATACATATACATAAATATATACATAAACATATATATACATAAAAATACATATATATATATGTACATATACATATATATACATATATATAAATATACATACATATATATACATATACATACACATACATATTTATATACATATACATATATGTACATATACATATATAGACATATACATATATATATACATATACGTAT
>BOPN01002332.1:75000-95000 GCA_017312705.2 Penaeus japonicus | reverse complement strand
TATTCCGCCTTAAAGCGTCCAGATATCACTCAATACATCACTCGACAAATCACGGCGGATATAAATAGAAACTTTGGGAATTCGAGACTAGGACCCGTTAGGACTAGGGGGTGGGGGGTGGATGGTGGGAAGGCGAGCGAGTGGGAGAGGGAAATCATAGGTGAAGGAGAGGGAGTGGGAGAGGGTGTGGAGAGGGAGTGGGAGAGGGTGTGGGAAGGGGAGAGGGTGTGGGAAGAGGAGAGGGAGTGGGGGAGGATGGACAATTGGTGGGGAGGAGGAGAGGGATATCGGAAAGGAGGAGAAGAGAGAATGGGAGAGGGAAGGGAGGGGAGGAGGAGGAAAGGGAGTGGGAGGAGAAGAGGGAAATCGGAGGGGAGGAGGAGAAGGAGAGGGAGAGGGAGGGAGAGTGAGAGCAACTCAGTCTCCCGTGCATATATCTGTGTTTGATGTCCAAGTCTGCAATGTTAATATCATCCACTTCCCTCGCCTCCCCTCTCTCCCATCCCTCACCCTTCCTCCTCTGTTGCTCTCCCTTTCTCCACTTCCTCCCATTCCAAAAATTCGTCCACTCCCTTCACCTCGCCTCCCGCCCTCGTACCAATTAAATCATTTTAACAAGGTCCAACACAAACCGTTATTCAGGTGAAACACATGGTGCGCCATGCCCCACCTGCCATTACCTTTGTCCTCATCTGTACTAAAATTATGAAATGTATATATATATCTATCGCCAGAGGTTTCCTATTCCTATCCTGCCACAGAATTCCCCCACCCTGTTATTTTCCTCTAATTCATTTTTGGGACTATCACTTACACACACACAATATGTATATTTTATTAATTTCGGATTGTTTTTACCTAGATCCAAATATCTCAACCTCATCCACTCATCAATTTTCTTGCCATTTTCTCACTATGATAAGCATTAACCGTCACCACCTTCCGTCTTCACTTCACTGAGGTCGCCGCTTAAGTGCCATCAATTTCCCCGTCGCCTCCAGTTTCGAATCCTACCTGACACAATCTTCTCTCATTTGCGTGTCTCGTCCGTTATCACCACCTTCACTTCCCACAACCTCCTTCATTCCTCAGACACCCTCCTCCCTCTCGGCACCCCTCGTCTGTAGACCTCATATCACTCCCTGTAAACTATTTCATCTTTAACCCGTCCTCCGGGTGGCAGCGTCTCATCGCCGGTTAATAAGACCTTATTGGACACCTGGCGAAACGCGAGATCAAACACGGGGCCCAAAACGGTAAACACCTTGGCAGCACAGTAACTCCCCCGCCGTAAACACAAAACAAACATCGGGCCGCAAATCATGAGTGTGTGGCATGTCAAGGAGTTCCGAAACGAACATCGTATTGGAACAAGGAAAATACATATTACATCACTTCTTTAATTGAATGATTGATTGAAAGTGAACCCGTAACCTGACGTAAACAGTAAACACCTTAACGGGACAGGATTCCGTCCTACGATCTCATAACCGACGTGATAACACTTGGATGGCTTGGAGAGGGATACATCACGTCCCCTGTCGAGGTCCTCCTCGTCCTTTGTCAACATGGGTTTCTCCACACTCAGCCATTGGCATCATAAACCTCAGACTAAGAAATAAAGAAGGTAAAAGTATAAGAGGAGATTTAAAAAAGAAAAATAGCAGGGAATGAGAAGGGGAGAGATGCAGCAAGGGCGGGGTGGGAGGGAGGGAGAGAGAGATTACTCAGATCTGATGTATGGGCGGTAAGCTCCCTCTCCATCTCGTTCCTTCCCTTGACTTATCGCCAAGACGGTTGAATGCCCTCCAGAGAACCATACAAAGGTAGCCCGGGTGGAACAGATAGTAGAGGAGGGGAGCCAAGAAGGAGAGGAGTGATAACACAATGAAAAGTACTAATGAAAACACCTAAATAAAGAGTAAGAAGTCTTTACCGTGAGAGAGAGAGAAAAGCGAAGGAAGGGCGGAGTCACGGGGGGTGCATGAATATGAAGGGAAAGCGCTAAAACAAGGGTGTGGATAAGGGCAAGAGAAGGACTTAAAGGAAACTCTATTATAAGTCAAAAGCCAACACTGTCAACACGCTTTAAGCCGAGGGTGCAATCAGTTCTCCCCCTCCCCCCCCTCCTCCTCCTCCCTCTCTCCTTCTTCTTTCCTTCACTCTCGCTTCTGTCTTTATATTTTGTTCCATGCGAATGATGAACTGATACAACACAATTCAAGACAATGTTGCAAACGAATAGGAGGGAAGACGAAGGGAACGGAGGGGAAAGTAAGGAAAAAGAGGGGAGAGGAAGGGAAAGAATGGTAGAGGGAGGGAAAAAAGAGCAAAGCAAGGGAAAGGAGGGGAAAAAAGGAAAAGGAGGGCAGAGGAAGGGAAAGGAGGGGGAGAGGAAGGGAACGGAGGGGGAAAGGAAGGGAAAAAGAGGTAAGAGGAAAGTAAAGGATGAGAGAGGAAGGGAAAGGAGGTGAGATGAAAGGAAAGGATGAGAGAGGAAGGGAAAGGAGGGGAGAGGAAGGGTGAGGAGGACCGATTAAATGAAAGGAGAAGAGAAAAACAACATTTACGTAAATAAACTAATCTTATACACACACACACAGTGTGTGTGTGTGTGTGTGTGTGTGTGTGTGTGTAATAGCAATACAAGAACAGAGCCGCTCACAGGCGTGTCCATGTTAATGTATCAATGCATGTGAAGGAGAGAGAGAGAGAGAGAGAGAGAGAGAGAGAGAGAGAGAGAGAGAGAGAGAGAGAGGGGGGAGACCGGGGATAGAGCAGGGATAGGGCCGGCCCCACCGAGGCAGACGCCCCGCAGTTGGCGATCATGCACACGTGGGCGGGGGCAATAATAGTGACAGCGATAGTGGTGACGAGGAAGCTGTTTCTGACGTAAATCTTCGCGTGTGGGCGTGGGAACGCGAGAGCAACACACGCTGGCGGGGAGGGTGATCAGACATGCCAACTCTATCTCTTTGTCTTACCGAGCCCCGTGTGCCTGCAGACTTCCCTTCTCCTAATGGCGCCGCGTTCGAACTCACCTGCGAAGAAAGAGAGATACGTAAGTACATGGCATTTATAACGAAAAGAGAATGCGCGTTTAAGCTCCGGAGGAATAAAACGAGAAGAAATATATAGCCAATAAATAAATAAATAAATAAATAGGAGCTTGGGCTAAAAAAAAAAAAAAATTGAGTGAGGTTAGCAGTTCTAAGAGAAAACGAATAAGAACAAGAATAGGACAGAAACCAGTTTGTATTCTATGTGATCGTTGAGAGGTGGGAAGGAGAGAGGGAGAGGGAGAGGGAGAGGGAGAGGAGAAGGTGAAGAGGAGGAGGGAGAGAGGGAGAGCGAGAGAGAAGGTGAAGAGGAGGAGGGAGAGAGGGAGAGAGAAGGAGAAGGTGAAGAGGAGGAGGGAGAGAGAGAGAGAGAGAGAGAGAGAGAGAGAGAGAGAGAGAGAGAGAGAGAGAGAGAGAGAGAGAGAGAGAGAAAGAGAGAGAGAAGAGAGAGAGAGAGAGAGAGAGAGAGAGAGAGAGAGAAAGAGAGAGAGAAAGAGAGAGAGAAAGAGAGAGAGAGAGAGAGAAAGAGAGAGAAAGAGAGAGAGAGAGAGAGAGAAAGAGAGAGAGAAAGAGAGAGAGAGAGAGAGAGAGAGAGAGAGAGAGAGAGAGAGAGAGAGAGAGAGAGAGAGAGAGAGAGAGAGAGAGAGAGAGAGAGAGAGAGAGAGAGAGTATGCCAACGGCGATATCGAGTTACCTATGCTATGGCACTCCTACTTGGCACTGCCAATGAGCGGAGAAGACACGTTCATATTTTTTCCATATCTATTACACTTCACATATTTACACACTTGGGAGGCAGAGAGGAGGAGAGGAGATGAAGGAAACATGACAGGGGGGGAAGAGAGAGAGGGTGACAGAGAGAGAGAGAGAGAGAGAGAGAGAGAGAGAGAGAGAGAGAGAGAGAGAGAGAGAGAGAGAGAGAGAGAGAGAGAGAGAGAGAGAGAGAGAGAGAGAGAGAGAGAGAGAGAGAGAGAGAGAGAGAGAGAGAGAGAGAGAGAGAGAGAGAGAGAGAGAGAGAGAGAGAGAGAGAGAGAGAGAGAGAGAGAGGAGAGAGAGAGAGAGAGGAGAGAGAGAGTAGAGATTAAAAGAAAGGAAAGATACATAAAGAGAAAGAATGCAAACAAACAAAGTAATGAAGCAAATACAAGAGGGTACAAAAAGGGGAAGGTTTAATGCAGGCAGTGCTACCTTCACGTTGCAACCGTGCCAAGGAGAGGAGAATGAACAAACATGAACACGAAAGACGTGAAACAGAGATGAGTAAACGGGAAGCAGACATGAATCACCACAAACCTAAAACACACAAAAAAGTAACCGTATCTTTTACGAACCTCGCGTTCGAGGAGGGGGAAAAATTCATACGGCAATTTAAGTTCAACTTTTAAAAGAAGTTATAATCATCGCCATCATTATTTCTTCCCTCGGCGCTATCACTATCGATGAACCCGATTTTTCTTCCATCATCACCAAAAGGGGAAAATAATGAAATAGAAAAGAATCGTTAATGAAGAGACGCTATCCGCCAATGGTTCTTCTAGTTAGTCAAATAAAAACAACCCATTCCCAACAGGTAAAACATTAACAGGTAAAGGCGTTGAGTTATTTAAGTAGAGACGTTCGATGCAACGCGCCCTTCGAACTTTACCTCTTTGAGCCTTTGAGTCTTCGTATTTCTCTCACTCATTCCCTTCAATTAACTTTCTTTGTTTCTTTTTCCCCGAAATTGTCACTTTCCCTCCCCCCTCTCCATATCATTCTCCCTCCGCCTCCATCCCTTCCCACCCCCATCCTCCATTCCTTCCTTTCTTTCCTTTTCTCTATTCCTCTCTATGCAAATCAACGAATGTAATGCTATTATTAGAAAAAAAAACGAAGATCTTGAAGGCAACTACGATGACGATGGCGAAAGCGACAGAGAAGGAAGAATAAAAGAAACGGCAATAGAGAAAGATAAAGATTGATGCTGATGCTGCTGATGATAGTATTAGTAGTAGTATGAGCAGGAGTAGTAGGAGTAGGAGTAGGAGTAGGAGTTGAAGTAGTAGAAGTAGAAGTAACAAGAGTAGTAGCATTATTATTATTATTATTAGTAGTAGTAGTAGTAGTAGTAGTAGAAGTAGAAGTAGTAGTACTACTACTAGTTATAATAGCAACAGCAAGCAGCAAAGCAGGATAAAGAAAGCAGTTTCTGGCTGAATTGACGAGGAAAGAGAAAATCTGGTCAAATGGGGTCCGAGGGCAGCGCGCCGGAGCGAGCGCCGAGTTTAGTTCACGTGACGGCGGCGATCAGCCAGTTCCGGGACTTGAATCGAGGCTTGACAGCGATGAGCTCGGATTCATGACTCATGCCTTCCTTCCTCGCCCTTCACCCTCGCCGAGGCCCCCTTTCCGCCTTTCACCCCCCTCTGCTCTGGCCCATTCGTGACTCGCTTGTCCCTCCTTGCCCCCTCTTGTCCGCTCTCATTTTTCGTCCTCTCGCCCCCTCTCCTTTCGTCCGCTTACCCTTCCTCTCCTTCTTTTGCTCGACTGCCTCTCTTTACCTTGTTTTCCAATTTCGTTACCCTTTCTTTCTTCTCTCCATCCGCGTCTCTCTCTCTCTCTCTCTCTCTCTCTCTCTCTCTCTCTCTCTCTCTCTCTCTCTCTCTCTCTCTCTCTCTCTGTGTGTGTGTGTGTGTGTGTGTGTGTGTGTGTGTGTGTGTGTGTGTGTGTGTGTGTGTGTGTGTGTGTGAACGTACAAATGCACCATGATGCAAATTAAGTATATAATCATAAGAGCAACAATATAGAGATGTATATAAAACGGCACCAGAAAACCACGCATTGTTATAACGTAATCCCAAAACATAATCAACATCAGTTAAATAACAACAATAATAACAAAAAATGACAAGAACAGTAATAAAAAACTTACACCACCACCATACAACCATAAGGCAGTTGTGACGCGCAGGGATAGAAAACAAATAAAAAACAAAAACAAGATGAGCCTCGACATAGGGATACCCATTCCCATCGAGTATCGCCGTTTTCTACTCATCGGCCGTGACGTTAGGTAATTGTGTCCTGTAATACAATGCATGGGAGAGGGAGGGAGAGGGAGAGGGAGAGGGAGAGGAAGGAGAGGGAGAGGGAGGGGGAGGGGGAGAGGAAGGAGAGGGAGAGGGAGGGGGAGAGGAAGAGGGAGGGAGAAGGAGAGGGAGGGGGAGAGGAAGGAGAGGGAGAGGGACGGGGAGGGGGAGGGGGAGGGGGAGGGGGAGGGGGAGGGAGAAGGAGAGAGAGAAGAAGAAGAGGGAGAGGGGGGGGGGAGGGGGGGGGAGGGAGGAAGGGAGTGAGGGAGGAAGGGAGTAAGGGAGGAAGGGAGGGAGAGAGGGAGAGAGAAAGGATGATAGCCCCAGTAAAAGTAAAGAAAAAGTTGTGGGAAATCGATAGTGTTTTGATGATGTTGGTAAAGAAGGACCGCAATGATGATGATGACTGGCGGATGGAAGCGGCAAAGTTGCTGAAAAACTGGGAAGGTGGGGGGATTGAGGAGGAGGAGGAAGGGAGGAGAGGAGGGGGAGGGAGGAAGATCAAGATATGAGGCGAAGGGGGAGGGGGGGAAGGGGGAGAAGGAGAAGGAGAAGGAGAAGGAGGAAGAGGAAAAGGAGGAGAGGAGGGGGAGGGGAAGAAGATCAAGATGAGGCGAAGGGGGAGAAGGAGAAGAAAGAGAAGGAGGATGAGGAGGAGGGGGAAGGGAGGGGGTGAGGAAGTAGGGGGGGTGGAGGAGGAGAGAGAGGAAAGAGAGGGAGAATGCAAAGAGTGAAAGAGAGGGAAGAGTGCAAGGAGAATCGAGGAAAAATGAGTGGGAGGGTAAAAACAGAACAAGGATTACAATTCACAAAGGAGAATAGAAATGGCAGTACATGTAAATTGAGATAAATAAAATAAGAGGAAAAAGGCGGTGAATGTAAATGCAATCGAAGAAAAACAAGATACATTATGGTTGTTGCCGCGTGGTCGACTGGTCGTCCCTCTGTTGATAGATTTTCTTTTATACTACTTGGTTGGTGTTGTTGACTCTGTGTATTTGTGTGGGCGAGGGAAGGGATGGGAGGAAGGGGGAGGGACAGAGGGAGGGAAGAAAGAGAGAGAGAGAGAGGGGGCGGAAAGGGTAGTGTAAGAGATGGAGAAGAGGAGGAAACGATAGTAGGTAGAGATGAATAGAGATAGGAGACACACACAGAGAAAGTGAAAGTGAGAGTGAGAAAGAGTGAAAGTGAGAGGGTGCGTGTATATATATATATATATATATATATATATATATATATATATATATATATATGTGTGTGTGTGTGTGTGTGTGTGTGTGTGTGTGTGTGTGTGTGTGTGTGTGTGTGTGTGTGTGTGTGTGTGTGTGTGTGTGTGTGTGTGTGTGTGTGTGTGTGTGTGTGTGTAGAGAGAGAGAGGGGGGGGGAGGGGAGACAGACAGAGAGAGATATCAATAGAGAGAGATAGAAAAAGATAGAGAGAGAGAGAGAGAGAGAGAACGGGAGGGAGGGAGAGATTTTAACTTAGTCAGATCCTTTGAACATGTATGTGTGTGTGTGTGTGTTTCTGCGCGCGTGTGTGTGTGTGTGTTTCTGCGCGCGTGTGTGTGTGTTTCTGCGCGCGTGTGTGTGTGTTTCTGCGTGCGCGTGAGTGAGAAGGATGGAGAGAGGGAGAGAGAAGGATGGAGAAAGGGGGAGAGAGAGAGAGAAGGATGGAGAGAGGCGGAGAGGGAGAGAGAAGGATCGAGAGAGGGGGAGAGGGAGAGAGAAGGATGGAGAAAGGGAGAAGGAAGGAGAAAGATCTAATTAGTATCTCCAGCTTATCTTGTAGATCTAAAGGAAGTGGACAGAAAGGGTGCGAAAAGCTGTCTCCGTCCGCATATCTGTATGTCTGCTCGTTTGGTCCGCTAGGAAGCTTATCTGTTTTGATATGTCTCCCTGTGTCTGCCTCTCGACCTGTCCGTTTTTTCAGCGTCCTGTCTCTGTTACCCTGCCACTTTGCCCTTCCTTTTCTTTCCATGCGCTTTCCCAGCGGAACATCCATCAACGAGCATGACGCCCACTCGCCACTGCGCACTCTTTAACGGCCAGCCTACGCCCTTCCCTCCTCCCCTCTCTCCACCCGCCCACAGACGCCCGCCCGGGTGATATGTGGGCTGGGGCGTATCATCCGTCGATACGCTTTGGCCTGGAAATGAATGCTTTTTCACCCTTTTCTCTCCCTTTTCACCCCTTCCTAATCTGTTCACTGGGAAAGGTGCGTGATAAGATAGGGAGGAGGGAAGGAGGGAGATGGTGTGAGTGGGGGGAGATAGGGGATCACAAGAAAATGGTTAGGAAATGGAAGGAAAGTAGGTAGACCAGACGCGGAAAGACGGGGAGAGCAGAAAAGTCTGAGATAGGAAGAGAGAAGAAGGGAGAGAGGGAGAGAGGGAGAGAAGGAGATTGATAAAACGTGGGTGGACATGGGGAAAATATAAGGAGATGAGGAGGATAAAAAAGGCATCGCATAAAAAATACTAAAATCAGACAACTAGGATAACAGAGAATTGGAATAGGTATAGGAATAGTAAGAGGATGAAGGAGAGGAGAATGCGGACCAGGAGCGGGAACAAAAGAAAAACAAAGTTGCGAAGGTTTCGGGAAATGAGGGTGGGCGCAAAACCACCTCCGCTTTCAAGTTACCTTTTCATAAACTCACGCTGTCATCGATTTATTTACGAACATTGAAAGGGAAAAGAAAATATATAAGGGAGAGGGAGAGGGAGAAGAGGGAGGGGGAGGGGGAGGAAAGAGGGAGTGAGGGGGAGGGGGAGGGGGAGGGAGAGAGAGAGAGAGGAGAAAGAGGGGAGAGGCAGAAGGAGGGAGGGAGGGAGGGAGGGAGGGAGGGAGGGAGAGAGAGAGAGAGAGAGAGAGAGAGAGAGAGAGAGAGAGAGAGAGAGAGAGAGGAGAGAGAGAGAGAGAGAGAAGAGAGAGAGGAGAAAGTGAAGAGGGAGAGGCAGAAGGAGAGAGGGAGGGAGAGACCAGACGCGGAAAGACGAGGAGAGCAGAAAGGTCTGAGAGAGGAAGAGAGAAGAAGGGAGAGAGGGAGAGAGGGAGAGAAATAGGGAAAAAGGGAGAAAATGAGAAAGGGAGAGAGAGAAGCAGCAAGGCGTAACCGGAGCTAATATGATTTAACTCACGTGATATACCGTAATCCAAATAAGCGTAATATAACCATGATTTACACCGGCATCTATTCACCGTAAAATACAACTTGAACATACATTACTCCGAGCACTGATACCTCCAAATGCAAATCAAAACATTTCGCCCATTTAGAACTTTTTAGAAAAAAATAATGTTTCAGAAGTTTTAATACAAACGCATCGGTTAACTCCAAAATTTCAATCAACATTGCGGACTCAATTTCCTCCGGAGGTGACGCGGCGGTGACAGCAACGCCGCCGCTCCTTTGCCTCCACTTCTTCCTCTTCTTTCCACCATCTCTTATTTTCTGCTTCTTCTTTTTCCTCCCTTTTTCCAGTTCCCCTTCCCTCAAGCTCTCCTCCAACCATCCCCATTTCCTTCTTTCTCTACTTTTGTTTCTGCCCCTCTCCTTTACCCTAACCTCTATCTTCTCTTCTTTTCCCGAATATCATAACTAAAGTCATTATTTTTTATCATTATCATCATCCCCATCACCACGATTATCACCATCCTTCCCCCTTCACCCCCCTCCCGTCCACCTACTTGGGGAAGGTAAAGGACGCGGAGAGAAAAAAAAAAAAATGTATATATATATAACGAAAGGGGGAAATGGGGGTGAGGAAATAAAATGAGGAATGAAAAGAGATGTTAAATAGTAAACGGAAGAAAAATGTTAAAAAAAAGAGAGAAGCGATAGATCAGAGACTAGTGGGATAAAAGAGACAAACAAAAGGCCAGAGGCAGGGCGAGGACAGGCAATAGACCAGAGAAGGAACGACGGATGAAGGAACGATGGATGTGAAGGAAGGGAAAGCAGGAGGCGCCAGAGAGACAGGAGAGGCGAGAGTCAACACCTGGACACAATCCCTGCATCGCCCGCCCTCCCGCCCGTCCTAAAACCCACCGACCCGACAATAACCGTAGACAAGATCCCCTCCCTCGGCCATTTTTCCCCTCTTCCCCTCACCTCCTAAATCCTCTTTCCCCTCGCCTCTCCAACCCTTCCTTCGCTCTTTATTTCCGTCCTCGTGAGCAGTCCCGGTTCCCTCGTCCTTGCTATCCAACGCTATCCTATCTCATCCTATCCAATCTAACTATTTTTTTCCCTGCCTGCCTGCCTGCCTGCCAACCAGCTATCCTGCCTACCAGCCTCTGTCTCCCCTTGCTCTGGCCTTCGCTATCTAACCTTCTCTTGTTTTCATCCTTGGCCCACTTACACAGCGCTCCGATCACATTCCCTCCTTTTTCTCAGCTTCCCCTTTCTCTTTCTGCTAATTGTCCAGGCTGGATTTCCCTTCGTTCTTTTTCTCCTCTTTGCTGATTCGATTTCAAAGCCTCTCTTTCTCTCCTTTCCTCTTTCTTGTTCTTACGACCCTCCCTTGCGTGCCGTCCTTTTCCCGCTTCTCTCTCTTTCCCCGACTCCCTTTTATTTCCCATCCATCTCTCTCCTCGTTCATTCCTTCCTTACTTCCTCATTCTTCTTCTTCTTCTTCTTTTCTTTTTTTCTCTTCCCTTTCCCCTCAGACTCCCTTGCTCTCTTCCTCCCTTCTTTCTCTCCCTCCTCTCCAGTTAGCCTTCCACCCACTTAGCGTGACGTGGGAACCTGTGGCTGATTCTAACGTGGATTACCGTCTGAGTGACTTTGGGGCCGCGGTGGCGATGTGGAGTCTTGTGTAAATGGCGGTTAATCATGTGAAGTGCCATTTCGATGTGTGTGGCATTGCGTCGAGGAAAGAAAAGAAAATAGGAAAAAAAGGTGCAGAGAACGTTAAAACCGACCGACCATGGCTTGGGATATTGTATTACGGCCTTTAACTATTACACATGGACGGAGTATGACCAAAGAATGAAAGGTTTTGCGAAGGATGGAAAGGGGGAGTAGGGTGGATGGCTAGGGGAAGTGGGCAGAAAAAAGAAAGGGAGGGGAAGGGAGTGGAAATAGGAGGGCAAGACGGAAGAGAGGAAGAAAGGCGAAAAAGGGAAGACGTAAAGAGAGGGAGAGAGGAAGAAGAAAGGAAGGGAGGAAGAAACGGATAAGGAAAAAAAGAGGGAGAAAGGACAGAGGTGGGAGAAGTATGAAAAGGGAGGATATAGGACGTGCGAGTGGGGAAGATAGAGGAAGACATATGGCGGGAAAGAGAGTGAGAGGGAGAGCAGGTAGGGGAATATATTAATAAAAAAAAAAAACGCCCGGCAGTTCCTAGATAATCTGACACATTACTAAAAGTCCAAAGGCTTACTGCAATGCACTGTCAACGTCTTTCACAATCATCCAATCTGAAAAGCAATGTGGTCGTGCCAAGTAGAATGGAAGGAAGGTAGTTGAAGGAAAATGCAGAGGATAGGAAACTGAAGAATTCGGAAAGGAAATAGAAGAGAGAAAGAGAAGGAAGGCGCAAAGCATATACACAGGAAGGATTCAAGGTGATAGGTTCGAACAAAGATAAAGGTGAAGGAAAGAAAGGAGCTGAGAAAACGTAAATACAAAAAGGAACACAGACTATGGAGGGGCCCGAGTGTTCGGAGGGCCGTGGGAAGATCATGGTCGTAGCAGCAGAAACAGCCAAAGGAGGGAGGAAAGAACAGAAGAACAGGAAGAAGGGAAAGCAAAGAAGAGATCAGATTTAAGGAATGCGCACAAATGCAGAGAACTCTATACTGGAACGAGTTGAAAAGGTTTTGGAAGCGACAATGCAGCAGAAGCTTATGCAAGCTTAAAGTGTGTAGAAAAAGGATGTATGTATGGGTGGGTGGGTGGGTGGATGGATGGAGAGGTAAAAAGGAGGGGGGGGAGAGAGAAATTAAGAAAGGGAGGAAGAAAATGAGAGAGAGAGAGAGAGAGAGAGAGAGAGAGAGAGAGAGAGAGAGAGAGAGAGCAAATTTCCCTCCCGAAAACGAATAAGCGAACGAATGAGTGAATAAAGGAAAAGACAAGACAGAAGGACCCTCGTCCCTGTCCCTGCCCCGCTCCCTCCCCCGGGTCGGAAACCTCCTCCAAATCTGGTGCTCAAGCGAAAGAGGACAGGCACTTGAGCACGTGCAAGCGGCGCACTAGCTTCTGATACATATACATCAACCTCCTCCCGTCTGGCCCCTCCCCTTCCCTCCCCACCCCTCCTAACCCCTCACCTTATCTCACCTCCTATCCCGTCCCCTCCGCTCCTCCACTTCTTTCATCTCCTTTTACGTTCTTTTACGCAGAGGAAAAACAGAAAAAAAGAGAAAACTCCAAAAGAGGATGAAGAGTAAATGAAGAGGAAGGTGGAAGGGGGAGGGGGCGAGGAGGTAAGGGGTAGGGGTAGGGGGAGTAGTGTAGAAAAGGGGTTTCGCCAGCAATCGTTGGCGACCCCTCTCCCCCCTCTCCCCTCCTACACACACTTTTTCCTATTCCGCTTCGTCTGGCTCTCCCAGCAACATTCTTCTCGGGTGTATAATGAGTCAAAAAGGAATACGTACGTGACTCCAAGAAAGCTGGAAACAAGATAAGGAGGGAGGGAGACAGGGGGAGGGGGGGAGGCAAGTGGATGGAACCAGAAGGGGGGAATGGGAGGGGGAGGGGGAGGAAGAGGAGGAGGGGGAGGGGGAGGAAGAGGAGGAGGAGGAGGAGGATGAAGTGGGGAGCAGATAAAATAGAAATAAGGCAACAATAGCCACAATACAACATCAACGACCATTCAAATCAGCGATCATCACCCACTCGGCGTAATTCTTGCGACCGTCACCAATGGGCGATCATGGAGTCCGCGATGAACAAGAACGCAATAAACACGAGAAGTCATCCTCCGGTAGTCATCAGCACCGATCTCACGCAGGAATAAAAAACCAACAACCGACGAGTGATGACCGCAAGAAAAATGGAGTCAGGTCGTGTAATGACTGGCGAAGGAGGCGATGAGAGGAGAGAGAGAGGAGAGTGGAGAGAGAGAGAGAGGGGGGGGTGTAAGAGGGAGGCTTGGAACCACAATCCGACACGCACCGCACTCTGGAACCGCGATGCTCTTGCCCACGTCTTATTTTCTTCTCATAACTGACATTATTTATCATTGTTGTTTGTTGTATGCATCTACAATTTAATAATATCACCATCAGTCATATCATAATTTTCTGGCTAATATTTCGTAATATATGCGTTAAGAATACCGCTCCTTAAACTGTTACTTCCTGACACAAGCATCACCTTGGGAGACAGATTTATCCCATTACTAAAATCTCTACCACCACTACTACTGTCCGTACACTATGGCGAGGTGGGGGCATACTGTATTCGCGAACACACGCCTCCATCAGCACAACATGGGAGTTTTCATCTGATGTATAACAAGAGCGGCGATATTGGGATTATTTTAGTAGTTTGCGGTGGCGCGTGTGTTGCAGCTCTGTTATCTATCACTGCAATGTTTACTATTTTTCATTGTTATCATCGTTAGCAGAGAGAAAGTTGTAATTGGAATATCTAGGCAATTAAAAAAAAGATCTAGGCTAACAATATTACAAGATTTAAAGACAAACAGAAACGGCGCAAGAAAATGAAGGCACATAAACCCTGGCATACAAACCTGAAAACACGCTGCGCTCTCCAAAGTAAAATCAGAACGCAAATACGGACAGCGTGATTGCGCAAATAAGTCGATCCCTTTACAGCATTGCAAGAGGCAATTGCAAGAAGAGCAAGAAGAGCCGGTTGATATGTACGACATGAGAGGATCCTTTGAATCTTACGAAGAAAATATGTGAATTTTATCTTTCAAGGTTCGTAAAAACGGATCGACATGAATAAATAACTAAATAAAATTCAGAGGAAATGGGAAGCGGGAAGCTGCGTGGGCGAGAGTGGGATCAGAGAATTAAAGATGGAAGAGGAGAGGAAGGGACGGGGATGATTATTTGACGATGATGATTAAGATGAAAAAAAAAAAAGAAAGGAGAAGAGGAGTCGTGGGGAAGGAGTCGAAGGAGAGATAAGGAGTCGAAGGAAAGAGCAATATTCCCTAATTCCTCTTGTATGAGATTCTTTCCCCAAATACATTTTCTTCAGTTTCCGGCTTTCCTCACGCTCCGTCATCCAATGCCTTTTGCACAGCCTTCGTTCCGTAATTTCCCTATACGCCGGACGTCACTTCCTTTGGCCAGAACATGAACCACCGCTTACACAGGGAAGCCAAACCTGTCCGACCCCCGCCTCTCTCACTCGTTTAAAGGAACACTCGCAAACACACGCACGGAGAGGAGCACAGAGAACAAGCGTAAACACTCGCACACACACATAAAAAAACATAAATCTATAAATACATACATACACACACATGCATACATGGATACACAGACACAATACACACACAATCACACACACACACACACACACACACACACACACACACACACACACACACACACACACACATAGATGTATATATATGAATATATAAAATGAATATATAAATATGAATATATAAATATAAATATATACATATAAATATATATAAACATATATATGAAAATATAAATAAAAACATATACATATAAATGTATATAAATATATAAATATATACATGAATATAAATAATATATATGAATATATATATACATATATAAAAACATATATAAATACATACATACATACATATGTATATACATACATATATACATAAATATGTATATACATACATATATACATATATACATACATACATATATACACATATAAATATATACATATAAATATAAAAATATAAATATATACATATAAATATATATAAACATATATATGAAAATATAAATAAAAACATATACATATAAATGTATATAAATATATAAATATATACATGAATATAAATAATATATATGAATATATATATACATATATAAATACATATATACATACATATGTATATACATACATATATACATACATATGTATATACATACATATATACATACATATGTATATACATACATACATATATATACATATAAATATATACATATAAATATATATACATATATATATATATATATATATATATATATATATATATATATATATATGAATATATAAATATACATATAAACATATATAAATATACACATATATGAATAAATAAATATAAATATAAATAAATAAATATATATGAATAAATAAATAAATATATATATGAATAAATATATATGAATAAATAAATAAATATAAATATAAATAAATATAAATATAAATATAAATATAAATATAAATATAAATATATATATATATATATATATAACCTTTTTTTAGTGCACTATAATACCCCATCCACATGGTATTCTTTTCCTTGGCCGAGAACTCCGGCGCGCTCGACTTGGTATCATGGAACTCATTATCCGCATTTCATAGATCGTCGCCGCTGCTATCTTTACGTGACTATCAATTATCTTTCTGTATATATCTGGAATGATTTAAATCCAATGACAAAAATAATGCATCTCAATCCGATTAGATTGGAGCAAAAAAGACAATTACTTTTCTATACTTAAACATGACTTTACTACCAATATGAACTCTGGTCTTTTGGGAAACTATTTCTATATTGGTTTTGCATTTATGGTACATAAAAAAAGAAACAGGCTGAATACATATTAGTAAATCAATCAATAAACAATAAAATAAATCAATAAACAAATGTGAGTGTGTGTGTGTGTGTGTGTGTGTGTGTGTGTGTGTGTGTGTGTGTGTGTGTGTGTGTGTGTGTGTGTGTGTGTGTGTGTGTGTGTGTGTGTGTGTGTGCGTGTGCGTGAAACAAGAAGCAACACAAAACAATTCTACATTAAATATCTGAAACCATACATAGCAAATATCCAAACACTGAAATCCGTGCTGAGTTCACGCAAAAGCGTTTAACACTCATCAGAATTTGTTAACAAATTATGCGATTCTTTGCTGCACAATAAAGGACTCGAATGTTGTGCTTTCGACCGTTAACTTTCAGCATTTTGGCTCTGACACATCAGCCCGCAATCGGAAGCTAACCTCTCATTTATTAGCTGTAATAAGCGTTCTGATCTGCACCGTGTCATATCCAACTAGACAAGCATGTACAGCATATGTATGTATAAGTGTTGTATGGAAAAGTATATACACCAAAGATAACTAAACAAAAATAAATTTGATAAATATCGCAGCTTAACTCTACTTATATATTTACTCAACAACAGACAACAACAGAGGCATGTTGCGTGCCTGAACTATTGATATTCGATATCCCTTGGAAGGCTACCATCCAGGTGTTTCCGATTCCGGCAGATTATGTTGCATCTCTGTTTAGAGTACTGGTTCTGACCCCTCCCCCCCCCCCCCCCCCCTTCTCCCCCTCTCCTTGACACCTGACCTTCCAGCCTCCCTTCCCTTCCCTCCATGAAAGATTCTTAAAAATGGGGGAGAAATCGTAAAAGAGGGTGAATCGAGAAATCAGATAGAAATGGAAATTGAAGGAAACGGCAAGGAAATGGCTGGGCTATGCAGGGGAAATGTGAAGATGACGATAAATTTTAAAATACAGGAAAAAAGATTGGAGAAGAAACGTAAGGATCGGAAAGGAGAGAGTCAGCACTCACGGATGATAGTGGGAAAAGGAAATATTTTTAGAGTGTTAATAAAATATTTTTAGATTCTATTTAATTCATTCCATATTCCTTCAAAATGAAAATACATTCATACATATATGTATATATGTATATATGTATATATATATATATATATATATATATATATATATATATATATATNTGTATAAAAAAAAAACTCAGACAGAAATGGAATGAGCGAGAGGGAAGGGGAGGGGAAAGAAGAGGAAGGGAGGAGAGGGAGGGGAGAAAAGGGGAAGGGAGGGAAGGGGAGGGGGGAGAAGGAGAAGAGAGGGGAGGTGACTGGAGGAACGAGAAGGAGATGAGATGAGAGGGGAGAGAAGGTGAAGGGAGGAGATGGAAGGGAAGGAGAAAGTGAAGAAGAAAGGAAGAGGGAGGGAGGGACGACTGGAGAAAGAAGTTGGAGGAGGTTGGAAGTGAGAGGGAGAGGGAGGGAGGGAGGGGAAGGGAGTAAGAGTGAGAGAGAAAGAGAGAGAGAGTTAGTTAATGAGAGAGAGAGAGAGTGAAAGAGTGAGAGAGCGAGAGAGAAAGAGGGAGAAAGAGGGAGAAAGAGAAAGAGAGAAAGAAAGAGAAAGGGAGAGGGAGGGAGGGAGGGAGAGAGAGAGAGAGAGAGAGAGAGAGAGAGAGAGAGAGAGAGAGAGAGAGAGAGAGAGAGAGAGAGAGAGAGAGAGAGAGAGAGAGAGAGAGAGAGAGAGAAAGAGGGAGAAAGAGAAAGAGAAAGAGGGAGAAAGAGAAAGAGGGAGAAAGAGAAAGAGAGAAAGAAAGAGAAAGGGAGAGGGAGGGAGGGAGAGAGAGTTAGAGAGAGGGAGAGTGAGGGGGCGGGAAGAGTAAAGATTGTGAAAGAAAGAAAAAATAGAATGAGAGAGGAGGAAGGACTTCTTTCTCATAAGAATGTGTGCGTGCGTGTTTGCGCGAGAGATATGCAAGAATCGCGAACCAGCATGTTGTTTGCGCCTGAGGCATGCTTTCTTGTCGCGTCCCTGAGAAAACAAGACGTCCCTGACCACGCCAAACGATGAGCATGCGCAGATGTGTTTGTGCGGTCGCTCGCGTGTGTGGCATGCAAGATTTTTGAATCATAAATATTTCCAGATAAACATACAATTATCACTATCACAGTCTACCGTTTGTTCTAATATCATATGGAGGGGGGGGGGGTGAAAATGATAAGATGGAAGGGAAGGGAAAGATAGTTAACAAGAAAAGCTTGTTCATTATATACAAAATGCAAACATAACTGATTTATTTCATAAATTAACTAAAACGCCCAGTTGCATAGCAAGATGAACTAATACAACAAAATACATCCGGATAAAAGTAATGGGTATCTAAAAAAAATAATAATAAGAATGGATTATTACAAATCAAACTGATGCATTTACTCATTAGCTCCGATAGTCTGCGTTCTTCACTAAAAGGTTGCAGTAGATTCATGCTCGGAATATTCCTTCCGCGAAAGCCTTCATTATGAGGCATATCATTTACACAGTGGTCAAGGGTGTGTATATGGCACAATTTACACAATTTGGATTCAGTTCTCTCAACATTATCTGAAACGCAATACTGTCAGTAATGTTTTTAGATAATCCTTCGTCTGTTAATCTAGCAGCTACATCTAACTGCCTCCGCTGATATGTTTTACTTTTAACTTCAATTCGGGTTGGGGAGAGGGAGAGGGAGAGGGAGAGGGAGAGGGAGAGGGAGAGGGAGAGGGTTAGAAAGAGGGAAAAGGGAAGAAGGAAGAGAGAAGAGAGAGATTATAACTACCCACTCCCGGCGTCTCTCAGAATACGAGGTTAATCACGGATAATGAAAGTGTTTGATTAGTGAGAACAGTTAAAGTTTCCTGAACAAGACCAGTGAGAGCAGCAAATGCCTGAGAACCTTCCCTTCTTCAGTCCCTCCCTTCTTTCTTCTCCTCACTAATATTTCCACCTCTTCTCCCTCCCTCCCTCCCTCCTTTCTTTAACTCTTCCCTTTCCCCCATCCTCTGCCTTCATCCTCCATCGTCTTTTCATTTTTTTCCCCTCCTCTCCCTTCCTTCCTTCCTCCTTTCTCCCCTCCCTCCCACCTTCCCTTTCTTCCTTACCCCTTCCCTTATATCCTTCCTCTTTATTTCTCGTCTTCCCTCCTCCTTTCCTCCCTTCTTTTCTATCCATCCTCTTTCCTCCTTCCTTTCCACCCACTCTCCTTTCTACTCCCCCGCCCTCTAGTTTCCCGACCCCTCATCTGCTCTGTTCCCTATTCCAAGTTGAGACAGGAAGCAACAAGGAGTGATACTTAATCAGCAACCATCATCTCGAGTCAATTTAGGGCCCCTTCCACCTCATCCAAGCCCCCCCCCCTCTCTCCCCCCAAGTCCGGCCAAACTAACTAATTGTTTTCTATGTAATGAGGTTCCTGATTACGTCTAATTAGAGGTTATACGGTACTTGCTGTCTTAGGCACGTGCGCACCGAGTAAATTCGACCGTGCGATGTGGAACAACTCTGCCACGAAGAGTGTGATTGAATGAGTGAGTGAGTGAGTGAGTGAGTGAGTGAGTGTGAGTGAGTGAGTGAGTGAGAGAGAGAGTGTGTGAGAGTGTGTGTATACGTGTGTGTGTGTGTGTGTGTGTGTGTGTGTGTGTGTGTGTGTGTGTGTGTGTGTGTGTGTGTGTGTGTGTGTGTGTGTGTGTGTGTGTGTGTGTGCGTGTGCGTGTGCGTGTGCGTGTGCGTGTGTGTGTGCGTGTGCGCGTGAGAAAGTGAGTTAGTGATTTTTTTTCGCGCGCACATGTATGTGTGCATAGCCAAGTGTATGCTTGTGTACGCGTGCGTGTGTATGCGCGCGAGTGACAACTCTGGCGTGGTGTACACTGAGCCGTGTGCCAAGTTCTGTCTATAAATACCTGTTGAAACGCGACCCTCGACACAATGATCCTCCTGTACCATCCCGTCATCGTCACCATCACTATATCCCACCCCGGCTTGTTATCATTACATCCTGCTGTCACCACCATCACAACGCGCATCAAGTGTCACCACAAACACATCCCACTCCTAACTCGCCCAATGTTCATCACTATCCCTCGCCCCCTTGTCATCAGCGCAGCCACATCACCCCCCTCCTCTCG
>BOPN01002332.1:52500-70000 GCA_017312705.2 Penaeus japonicus | reverse complement strand
TCAATTTTCATTATTAAACATTGTGCAAACAACTTATCCCCTGCAATAACCGAAGTATCAATCACATTCAGGTCCTATCGCATCACCACTCCCCATAGGATCTTTAAGTGTCCGACAGTCACGACTCCCTCCTCTCCCTCCTACACGTCCTACTACTACTACTACTATTACGACTCCAACTACTCCTCTTCCCTCTTCCTCTTCCTCCTCCTCCTCGTAGCGTCCAGCGATTCCCAGCCGCGAACGACCCCAAGCTGTTAGATTTAGGATTCGCCTCATCAGCCTTACGCCGACGCGAACACTTTAGCGGTTACCGTCGCGACTCCTGTTATTCGTGAGCGTAAATGACCGGGAAAGAAAGTGGACGCGGCAATACGCCGTACAACCGAGACAAACAGGCAAACCAAGAGACGCTCAAATGCACACGCACCAACGCATCCACAGTTATACACATATTACACACGCCCTTCAAGGCCCCTTCCTTCTCTTCAAACCAACACCCTTATTAGTCATAAATTACGCCTCTCTCGGTGCTCTATTACACATGATTCCACGAAGGGCTTATGCTAAGACTTATAATTTCTCTAACGCACATCTATCAGCCCCCAGAACACCAATACATAAACAAACAAACAAACACATCTTTCACGTCTCAAACTATCTTCACACCCTTTCCTGTTCCCTTCCTGAGTGTGAAAAAGTACAGCTTTTGTAAATTCTTTGCTTCCTATAAGGACTGATTCTTTCCGGATTTCTCCTTCCCCTCCTGTCCTTCTCCTTCTCCTTCTCCCTCTCCCTCACTTACCACACGCACACGCACGCGCACACATACACACATACATACATACATACATACATACATACACACACACTCACGCTCTCTCTCTAGGGGGTATAAGTAAAGTGACACTGTCTCTTTTTTGAGTAAACGGTTATGCGAACACGAACACCGCGACCCATGTGCTGCAACTTTGACAACTGCAGCGTGTAATCGTTATTTACAGTGTAAAATCATCAAAAATTACCCGCAACCGTCGATAACTGTACGTAGCGGAAAACAGCCATTTGTAGCTTAAGCTCCGTGTTGTTGCTGGGGCCATGTCGATGAACCACGGGCCACTAAATGTTATGTGAATGTACGCTCGCCAGTTTGTGTCAATGTGTGTACGTGATTGTTTGTTTGTATGTTTGTAAGAGAAAAAAACAACAAAGTAAGAGCATAAATACATAAATACATAAATTAATGAATTGAGAGAGAGAGCGAGAGAGAGAGAGAGAGAGAGAGAGAGAGAGAGAGAGAGAGGGATATATATATATATATTTCTCTCTCTCTCTCTCTCTCTCTCTCTCTCTCTCTCTCTCTCTCTCTCTCTCTCTCTCTCTCTCTCTCTCTCTCTCTCTCTCTCTCTCTATATATATATATATAGGGAGAAAGGGGAGGGAGAGGGAGAGGAGAGGGAGAGAGGGAGAGAGGGAGAGAGGAGGAGGAGAGAGAGAGAGAGGGAGGGAGGGAGGAGGGAGAGGAGGGAGAGGAGGAGGGGGGAGGGAGGGGGGGAGGGGGGGGGAGGGGGGGAGAGAGGGGGGGGGGAGGGGGGGGGGGGGGGAGGGGGAGGGGGAGAGGGAGGGAGAGAGAGAGAGAGAGAGAGAGAGAGAGAGAGAGAGAGAGAGAGAGAGAGAGAGAGAGAGAGAGAGAGAGAGAGAGAACCTATTCACGCATGCATGCATGTATTACCGGCGAGACTGACCCAGAGAGAGAGAGCCAACTGAGCCAGGAGTCCAAACCAGACCTCCTGCTTGCATTACCGCTTGCACATAAAACAAGCCGCCATGTTGCGCCGCCCCTTCAACGCCTCTTCATCTCTTCCCCCTTCGAGCAATTCTTTTCTTCTCTTCCACATTTCACATTCCATTCAGACCATTGTTACAGTTTCCTTTTTTTCCTCTCCACCTAGTTATTTGTTTTTTGTTTCTTCGCCTCCCTTGTACTGTAATTATTATCCTTGTGTTCTTCCACCATCACTCACCTCTTCATCTTCTTTGCCTTCTTATAATTTCTTCTTCTTCATCACCATCTACTTTTCTTCTTCCTTCTTTTCTTATCATCATCAAGATTATCATTACCATAATTATTCCTTCTCTTTCTATTTTCCTACTGCCTTTTCTTATTATTTTTTTTTTCTACTTTTTCTTCTTCCTCCTCCTTTTCCTCTTCCTCCCCCCCCCTTCTCCTATCTAATTGCTCGCCACAGTCCTCCTTCCGCTTCGTCTTTCCCCTTCTATTAATCCTTTACATTCCGCCGGACCCCAAAGTATCCACCAAACTATCGGCCACCGAGTCGGACTTCCGTCATCAATGGCGCAAGGTACGTACGGCGGAGAGGAGAAGAAGGGCAATGGGGATAGGGAGGGAGGGGGAAAGGAAAAAGAAAGATTACGGTAGAGGGGCAGATAAGGGAGAAGAAAAGGAATAGGGTTGGGAAAAGGGAGATGGAGAAAAAGGAGTGGGGGGTAGGGGGAGGGAGAAAAGGATAGGATAAAGAGAAGATAAACTAGACAGACATTTAAAAACAATAACAAACCAAGACATTTAAAAACAATAACAAACCAAAGACATTTAAAAACAATAACAAACCAAGACATTTAAAAACAATAACAAACCAAGACATTTAAAAACAATAACAAACCAAGACATTTAAAAACAATAACAAACCAAAGACATTTAAAAACAATAACAAACCAAGACATTTAAAAACAATAACAAACCAAAGACATTTAAAAACAATAACAAACCAAGACATTTAAAAACAATAACAAACCAAGACATTAAAAAACAATAATAAACCAAAGACATTGACTATGAGAAATTGACAAAGACTGTGAGACAAACCAAGCCATTTAAAAAACAGCAACATGCACATAAAACATTCTTAAAATTAGTTTCATTAAAGCTAAATCTGGGTCTTCCTGACATTAACTAAGCAATAATGATCTCTGTACAAAATGCTTTTCTTTTCATATTGATTTGCAATTTTGCAATATTTGGAACGGAATCAGTGTGTTTCAGTTACAGTGAATTCTGTTAATATACGGTGTTATAACAGGAAGGTGATGCTATCATAAGTATTGATAACGGTAAGGAATATATTCATGATAATGATGAAGACGATAACAATAATGATTTTGATGATGGTAATGATGAGATAAAAATTATGAGTTAAAAAAATATTATGATGATAATAATCATTATGATTTTCACGATAACCTTTTATCATTCTCCTTATCACCATTGTCATTATCAGCATCATCTTTATCATCATTATTGTTATCATTATTATTATTGTTATGACTATTATTCTTACTATTACTATTATCATTATCGTTATCGTAGTATCCTTATTCTTATTATTGTAATTATTATTTTTGTTATTATTATCATTATTATTGTCATTATCATTATTACTATTATCATTATTATTATTATGATCTTCATAATTATCATAATTACTATAATTATTAGTATAGCCATTCGTATTTTCATTATCATCATTATCATTATTATTATTATCATTATTATTGTCATTATGTTATCCTTATCATCATTATTATCATCATAAGTATCACCATCATCATTTCTATCATCGTCGTCCTCATACTAAATAATATTATCCTCATTGCTACAGTTATCATCGTCATAATCCTTATAATCATCATCATCAATTTTATTATCATTAGCATTCATGTACAATTATCATTATCATTCTTGTTGATAATTAAGATTTTAATCATTATCACTATTACTTTTATTTTGGTTGTTATCATTATTACCATTGCTACTACTATTAGAGAGAGAGAGAAGAGAGAAGAGAGAAGAGAGAGAGGGAGAGAGAGAGAGAGAGAGAGAGAGAGAGAGAGAGAGAGAGAGAGAGAGAATATCATACTAATATTACCTCCACGACGCGGTATCGAAAGAACCGATCTAAAAATATCTCGCAAGAGAAGAGAAAAAGACGCGGATTTCTCCCGGCATCCGAGAGGCAAGTTTCGACAACGAGATGAGACATGTATGAGGTTGGCGAACATGACTCGGCACTGCGAGCAACTATGCGAGCAGCCCTCGGCCCTTCCTCGCCATTCATTTCCGGTTCCGTTTAGGCTTTCCACTCAAAAGCTCCAAGGAGAACTATATTTAACAATCGGAAGGGCTAGGCTAGAACATCCTTAGATAAGCAAATATATAACCTATGATACCGAGATGGATAGCCAAGACAGAGTATGCAAGTCCATGACAAACAAATACAGAGATCAAGTCACGACACATTCTAGTTTCCTCCAGTAACCAAGACTGGATGACTGAACAAAAAAGGAGCTGGAGTAAAATGCGAGCAGCCGGATATGTTTGATGCTTACCGTATAATGTTATTTTCAAATAGATAATGCATGTATGCATGACTCTGTGCATGTCGTTGAGATTATATTTGTATCGACATGAATTTGTTTGTGCTCGCGCGCGTGCCTGGGTGATTGTCCACGCAACACGTGTCACCAGGCACGTTTCGATTATGTATAGTCTTTTTGAGTTGAGGCAAAGATAAAATGGGTCCATTGAAGATAAAACTGGTTAAATATTCGAACTTTCGACTCGACTGCCTCATTGGCTGGCTAGTACAACTAATAAATACAAATAAATAAAATGTTTCTCCTTTGAATTGTAAACGGACGCTCACATGACTATGAATGAATAAGGCACATCTTGTCTTAGAGGGAATAATGCAAAAATATATACAAATAAACAAAGACGAGATATCAACAGAAGGAGGGGATGGGGAGAGAAACTTCTTCCCGTCATGAAAAAGTCAAAAGTCATCACTTAGGTAAAACCAACAAAGTAAGAGCGCCGCCTGAAAGCCGCAAGAGCCGCAGCGAGACGGACGTCCGCGCCGAGAGCAGGATCAGGAGCGGCGGCTGAATGGCGGAAACGCAATTTCGTGTTGACACCAAAATGAAATCTGGCGTCGAAATTTCAACAGCATCACTGAAAATACGGTGTTCGAGGATGGAAAAGAATCAGATTCCAGAATGATATAAATCACAATCTCTTCACTGGCTATTTAATTAGGCTTTCTAGAAAGAATCGTCGTCGGCAAAACAACTATCGTCGAGAGGAAAGGAGGAAATGGGGAAGGTGAGGAAGCACGGGAACAGAATGAGTAAGGGGAGGACGTATGGGAGGGGTACGGGAGGGGTTGGAAGTATGGCAAAGGGAAGGGGAAGGGAGCATGAAAGGAAAGGAGAAGGAGATGGGAGCATGAAAGGGAAGGAGAAGGGGAAAAGGAACGGAGAAGGGAAGAAGGTATGAGGAAATAATGGAAGAGGAAGAAGCAGAAGCGGGGCAAAGGGAACGAAAAGAAATGGGGGTTCATAAGAGGGGAAAGCATTAAAAAAAAGGAAAGAGTGAGGCACGGGGACGGGAAGTGGGAAGGGGAGAGAAGGTACGGGATATGGGAAGGAGAAGGTGGGGAAGGGAGCACAGGGAAGGAAGGAAGAAAGCATAGGAGGGGGAAGGAGAGGGAGGGGGGAGTTACGGGAAGAGAAATGGGAGGAGCTCGAGGGGCCTAGCGTTGATTTATAAGGTAGTGAACCACACACTGCGACGGCTGGGAGTCGCTGACCGCTACTTAGCTACGATCAGCATCAGTCCTACGCACGAAAGGACTGATAACACATCAAAACCGGGTTACTGTTGGAAATAAAAACACATCTGTATCGCACATATACACATAGAAAGAAA
Source organism: Penaeus japonicus (assembly GCA_017312705.2). Lineage (NCBI taxonomy): Eukaryota > Metazoa > Arthropoda > Malacostraca > Decapoda > Penaeidae > Penaeus > Penaeus japonicus. The sequence continues at coordinate 64,212 of BOPN01002332.1, read as the reverse complement.
GAAATGAAGGACGAGAGAGAGAGAGAGAGAGAGAGAGAGAGAGAGAGAGAGAGAGAGAGAGAGAGAGAGAGAGAGAGAGAGAGAGAGAGAGAGAGAGAGAGAGAGATAGAGAGATAGATAGAGAGATAGATAGAGAGATAGATAGAGAGAGAGATAGATAGAGAGAGAGGGGGGGGGCGCACTGGTAAAATGTAAGCTAGCAATATAATCCGTCGAACCGCAGTTAGATTTCAGTCGACGTTGAAAAAATAATAAAAACATAAATGCGAAATATGATTTTTTGGTCAAATTGGAAAAATAATCAAACAATGAATAACAGATACCAATTCCTGCCTCCCCTCCCCCCTACCCTAACCATCCTTCAGCTCGATCCATCATGTATACAGTAATAAAACCATATTTGTCCACAAAGGCCAGAGTCACCTGCACTACATTCTGACACAGAAAAATAGTGTTCACCCACAGTCGCCTATATCTGCCTTGTCATGCTAACCCCCTTTGGAGCCCCCCACCCCCTTTTCTGCGCGCGCATACGTTCATATATAAGATTACTTCTGTACGTCTGTCTGTGCACTAAGTCGCACTTCCTCTTCCGAATGTTCTATCGACTTCTTTCTTTTATAAATAAACGAATTGCTTGAACTAACTACAAAAGTTGTAGCTTGTACTGTTAACATGATGATTATAAAAACCGTTACATCGGTCAGGATGATAAGACAGTTACCAAAATTGGAATCCGTATCAATAGGCGGGCCGAATTCCTTGCAACAACCAGAATATTCCGGTAAAAATTCTTCGCACTGCACAAGGTAGAAGAAGTATCATAGCCATATAGATTGTTACAAAATCTTCCAATCCTACTGAACAAACACAGACTTGTTATTCTCATAATGCAAACTAATAATAAACGCAGGATGAAGGCTTCCGCCATCACTCTGAGCAGTGTTCATTACTCCTCAATTGGAAGCATCAATAAACATCACAACCAGCTCATCAATAGCTGAACACAGTCTCATAAATACCCGATCATCCGACTAATTCCCTCATAAAGCCCTGAACAAATTGCTGACGAACACCGGGCAAACTCACAACACACAAACGAACTCTTCACAAACAAACTCCTTATAACGGGCCTCCGCACCTGTATAAACCACCTGCTCAAACTTCACAACAAACCGAACAACTTTCCAGCCACATAAACACACTCTTTTCTTACACACGTTTCTTTTTCTTTCCCTTTTACTATTATTATATAATTTTGGTTAAGAAATTGCCTCCCCCCTCAAAAAAAAAGGATTTTCAAGACGGCCAGGGAAGGTCGAGCCCCTGAGCCAATATCGAAACCCAAAAGTAGCCTCGGGTGGTGTCCTATTAATTATTCAACTGGAATAGCCTACAAATCCACCGAAAATGAAATCCTCTTAAGTGATTATATGGATTGTCAATTTTCCGGACCCAGATATAGATCCCCCCCCCCACCCACCCCACCATACTTCTTTTTAACCCCAGCTTCAATACAGCTACCTATATCCGCGTACACATGCGAAATAAAAAGTTTCTGAATCGGAATAGCCAAAGTTCAAAATCGTGGTGAACAAAGGATCAGGTCACGGCTGGTATTGGCCAAAAGCATTTATTACTACGACTAGTGAATAGAAATAGAGATAGGAATAGGAATAGGAATAGGAATAGGAATAGGAATAGGAACATATAAAGTGATACGGGATAGGGATAACAATAGGGACAAAGGGTGAAATCATGGGAAAGACAGAGGTAGAGGGAGTTTGGGTAAATGGAAATGGGAAAGGGAGAGGGATAGAAGTATATAGAGTGGGAAGGGAAGAATAGGAGAGTTTGGGATATATATGAGAGAGAGAGAGAGAGAGAGAGAGAGAGAGAGAGAGAGAGAGAGAGAGAGAGAGAGAGAGAGAGAGAGAGAGAGAGAGAGAGAGAGAGAGAGAGAGGGGGGGGGGGGGGGGGGGGGGTAGTGTGTGGTTGTGGTTGTGTGTGTTTGTGTGTGTGTGTGTAAATAGCATAAGCGTACAAATGCGTGATATTAAGAGCAAACAGAAAATATAAATACAAATGAATATGACTTAGTTAATCTGTCTCTCTTTCTCTTTTAGAGGGGAGGAGGAGTAGAGAGAGTGAAAATGGAAAGAGAAAAAAAACTGACCATGGAGGGATGGAGGGAGGGGGAAGGAGGGATAGGGATAGGGATATGGATAGGGAAGAGGGAGGAGGGGGGAGGGAGAAGGAGGGAGGGAGGGAGGGAGGGAGAGAGGGGGGAAGGGAGATAAAGAAGGAAGATAGAAGAGATAGGAGAGGAGAGGAGGAGAGAGAGAGTGTACACAATCTACCCAAAAAGTCTGTGTCATAATTGTCTCCCTAATGCACCCCTCCCCACACCTACACTTTTCCTTCCTGCCACCCCCCGCTTGGACTCGATTTCAAAAGCTCCTTTTTCTAGTCTCATTACAGAAACTCTGCCCTGCACTTCCGCCCTCGGACTTAGCTGCTTAACTCGGATTTCCTCTGCCAATCTTCCGAACTTTGCCTTCCTCTGTTTACGCGTCTAATTTGGACAGCTTCGGACGAGATCTCTCTTCATCTCTCTCTCCGGTCTTCTAAGGACACATTTCTCTGATCGATATCGATAGGATTTTGGAGGAAAAAAAATAACGAAGAGAAGGGGGAGCAGAGAGGAGGAGGGGGAAGAGGAGGAGGAGGGGGAAGAGGAGGAGGAGGGGGAAGAGGAGGAGGAGGGGGAAGAGGTGGAAGAGGAGAAAGAAGAAAAGGGGGGAGGGGGGACGGGGGAGGAGGGGAAGAGATGGAATAGGAGAAAGAAGAAAAGGAGGAAGAGGAGGAGACAGTCGAAGAGAAGGGTGAAAGGTGTAGAAGATGAAGTAGGGGAAGCAAGATAATTCGAGAGAGCAACACTAAGAGCAACAAGTACAAAGAGAAGATAAGCTGTTCACGTCAAAAGTGCGACCCAACTAAAAAAAGGACTTTCTACCATTACCGGCTTTCGGGGCACTTTTTATGGGTAACTTCCGTTCGATGTCAAGCCAATATTGCAAAACCTTCACCCAAACCAACCCAAACCCGCTTAACAGAAGCTCATGGAAGTTAATCTATATAAACATAAAAAATATAAGACATTTTCATCTTTCTCCCTCTTCCTCTGATCTTTTCTTCTCTCTTCCCTCTTTCTCTCTTTCGTTCTCGTCTCCTGTCTCTATCACTCCCTCCTTTTCTCCCCTTCCTCCTTCCACTTTTCCCTCCATCCATTCCATATTACGGACTTTATCCAATCACTTCTTCTCAATATTTTACACATTACTACCTTCATCCATTCCCTCCCTCCCTTTCTCTACTCATTCCTTCCCATGCACGACTTCCTTCCTTTATCCATCCATTCCTTCCTTTACCCTTCTTCCCCTCCATCCATCCATCCCTCCCTCCCTTTCCTTCCCTTCCCTTCCCTCCCCTCCGTCTCTCCCCCAACCACCGAAGCTCGGCCGGCACCCACAAATAACGCAGCTTAGCCACAATGGATGGATTTTTCACCAGGCAGGACTTGTATCGAGAAAACATTACGTGTCGGGAAACGAAGCGCGAGCCGCACTCCGGGAATCAGCAAGCCCGAATAATTCCATACCTGGAGAGCGCGATCGGATGGTCGGAAAACAAAACACACAGAAACTACTAGAATTTGAAGTCATTATTGTGATTCTTTTTTTAGGCGAGTTTCTTTTTTTTTCCTTGAAGAGTGTGGATGGGTGAAGGGTGACGGGTGTGGAGGTGTGGGGGTGGGGTGGGGGAGGGTTGAATGGGGCGATCCACTCTGGTTCACAACCGAGTATTCCACCTTGTCATTCCGTTTTGTTCTTGCCCTCGTTCTTTTTTTTCTTCTTTTTTTCCGTTTTGAGGTTCCGTTGTCTTTTCTGTCATATCTTTTTTATCATATCTTATTGTATGTTATTTTTATTTGTTATATCATAATCATCTTTTGTATTCTTAATTCCCTCCACATATGTTCAGTAATCATTGGTACCGTTATGCCACGCTGTTGTTTGCATCTCCTAATTTCTTCCTCTTATCATGCACCTTTATATTGCCAAATCTTCACGTGCTTCGCTTCTGCCGCCTCTGTTTATCCTCCGATCTTGGATGAGTGTCAGTTTTCTTTTACGTGACAACACATCCGCTATCTCTTTGTCTTCTTCGTTTGATCTGACTCCGTCTCTCTCTCTTTTATTCCTCTCTTTAAATCTAACATTCGTTTTTAATCTACACTCCTTTGCCGACAGCCTTCTCCCACTCCTCCCTTTTTTCCTCTTCTTCTTCCTCCTCCTCTCCTCTCCTCTCTCCCTCCCCCTCGTCCACCTCCACCTCCATCCCCCCACCCCCACCCCCACCCCCCACCCCCACCACCACCACCACCACCACCACCACCTCCACCTCTACCCACCTCCCTTCCTCCTCCTCCTCCCCCTTTTTTCGCAAACTAAACACAGTTGCTCTCGTGGGCGGCCTCGAATCCCGCCTCATCCAGGCGTGAAGGCAAACCAACAGGTCACGATTACGAAACAGTAATCTCTCTCTCGGTCATTTCTGGGGAAAATGGTTGGGCGGTAGGAGAAGGGTGAGAGGAGAGGAGAGTGGAGAAAGGAGAAAGGAGAAAGGAGAGGGGAGAGTGGAGAAAGGATAAAGGGATGAAGGGGAGGATCGGAAGGTAAAGCGAGTGAAAAGGGAAGGGGAAACGGAGAGGGAGATAGTAGAGAAAAGAGAGGAAAGGATGGAAGAGGAGCCGGGAAGGGGGGGGGGGATAAAACGAAAGGGGCGAAGGAATAAGGAGGAAAGAGCGAAAGGGGAGCAAGAAGGGGCGAAGAAATAAAGAGGTGGAGGGAAGCGAAGGGAAACAAAGAAATAAAGAAGGGGCGGGAAGCGAAAGAACATGGAAAGGAGTGTGTGTGTGGGGGGGGGAGGGGGGTCTAAATCGCTCAAACCCGCCATGACAACGCGAGAACACGACCGCTTGCTTCCTTCTTATATTAATTTTACATATTGTTCAATTCCTTTATATATATATATATATATATATATATATATATATATATATATATATATATATATATATATACACACCTATGGTTTTGCCTTCACATGCGAGTCATGAATAAACGTACATGCATTCAAATTCATTCTTGGACGAACGAGCGCATACGTGTTCCCTGACCGAATGAAAAGACATGAAGGCTTTCACGTCTCTTATTTACATGCATGTCTTCTCTCCATATGTCGCGACTTCCAGATTTTGTTATTTGTCTGCCAGTGTTAATACTCGGCGCAAAAGTCTTTTAACTTTTTTACGGAAATCCATCTGTCTGTAAGTGTATTATAGCAATTTATATAATATACCTTTATTACCTTTCTACACATCAAACCGAATCATATCAGACTGAAGAATGACATGCATACCAATCAAATGAATAATTGAACATAAACGATAAAAAATATAGACCATCAACTAAAAAAAAAAAACGAAAAGCAATTTAGATATACAACAAATAACAATATAGGTAAGGAAGTAAGCAATCATAAATACACAGTATATATACAGTAAATACAACCACACGCGTGCATGTGTGCGTGAGCGAGTAAGTGAGTGGGTAAGTAGTGAGCGAGTGAGTGGGTAAGTAGTGAGTGAGTGTATGAGAGTAAGCGTAAAAGCGTATTCTTTGTTTTTTTTGTTTTTTTTTACTATCGTTTTGATGTATTCGATACATTCATTAATATCATCATAATCTGGGCTCATAAATATGAACGAGGCAAAAATATCTAAGCAAAAATATTTAAGAAATTCAACACGTAAAAAAGGCCAACTAAAATAAAACAAAGTACCGGCAACAAACAGACCGAGAAATAAATCACCCAAAAATGAAAGCAACAGTGCATGTTCTTGGGCTGCGAGTCTTCGGTGCACTTCGCCATCCGGAACTCGCGAACAAGGTCAGAGGTCGGTGGACTTGAACTTGACCGCCGTCGACCTTTTACCGGGGATCAGAGTGCTCGCCCTGGTCCCAATCCGAAATCTAGACATCAGACGCGGAAGCGAAGTCAACTCTGACCTCAGCGCAACAGTTTGTTACAAAAAGACTCATAAATGAACTCCCCTACGTGTCGAGAGTGCATGACAACCCGAGAGCGCCTGCATGACCCGCCACAAGAGGACCGCCGAAGAGGAAACATCCAAGCCCCAAGACGATCGGTATCGCAGTTGCTCTTCTGGAGATTGATGTCGGGGGTCGACTAGCGATCCCTTCGAGCGCTCGTTCGTATGGGTCTTAACTCCATCTGAGAAAGACTCGGGACGAAGGAAAGCTCAATCTCATCAAACGGAAGGATAATCCGAAGAAAATGAAAACAGATGATGGTACTAAACACGGCATGACAAAGGTCCTGACGTAGATAGAAAAATGGATGTGTATCGAGTATGTAAATAAGAAAGAAAGAGAAGGAAAGACTGAAAAAGTAGAAGGAATACAATGAAAGGAACAGAACGAGAGAGAGAGAGAGAGAGAGAGAGAGAGAGAGAGAGAGAGAGAGAGAGAGAGAGAGAGAGAGAGAGAGAGAGAGAGAGAGAGAGAGAGAGGGGGGGGGGGGGGATAAGGTGGAGGAAGATATGGTGGGGCAGAGCAAAAATAAAAGAGAGAGGGAGGGAGGGAACGGAAGAGCGAAGGGAGGGAAGGAGGGAGGTGGGAAGAAGGAAGAGAGGGAGAAGGAGGCGGGAGAGTCCCACAGCCAACTAAAAACAAGGCCCTTCATCAGAGACGGCTGCTAAAAGGCGTCGCACCGACAGCCAGACACGGCAGAACGCATAACAAAGACCCACAACAAGGGAGGCAAAAACAAAGCAAACGAGACCTAGCACGACAGGTTCTGGCGGCTGCGGGTAAAAGCCTGCAGCATTTCACCATTACCGGTGACAAGGGTATAACTTATGATTCTCGAAGCTAGTCCATACTCCTTGCCTGACCTGCGCTGGCTTGGCCGGGCTAAGCTCGCAAGGTCATTCTCCGTGCTTGGTTTAATTTTGCTGACCCTCCCTTTCTCTTCCTCCCCCCTCCCTCCCTTTCTCTCTCTCTCCTTCTCTTTCCCTCTCTTTTCTTCTGTTCCCCCCTCTCTCCTTCCCTTTCCCTCTCCCCCCCCCCATCTCTCTCGCTCTCGCTCTCACTCTCGCTCTCTCATTCACCTAATCCATCCTTCCCTCTCATTCTCCTTCTTCATCTTCCCCTCTCATTCTCCTTCTTCATCCTTCCCTCTCATTCTCATTCTCCATCCCTTCCTCTCATTCTCCTTCTCCATCCCTCCCTCTCATTCTCATTCTCCATCCCTCCCTCTCATTCTCCTTCTCCATCCCTCCCTTTCATTCTCCTTCTCCATCCCTCCCTTTCATTCTCCTTCTCCATCCCTCCCTCTCGCCCTCCCTCTCATTCATCGATTTACTCTTGCTTTCCTGGCTTGGCTTGACTTGACTTCCCTTAACCTGTTTTTTCGCTTGACTTGGTTTGATTTACGAAATCTCCTTGCATTGTTTGGAGAGAATCTGTTCCTCTTTTTCGGTCTTTGTGTCTCCTTTCCCCTCTTAGCATTGTTTCTTGATTGTTTATGTGTTTTTCTCCTTAATCTTCCCTTCCCCCCTTTCTCTCCCTCTCTCTCTCTCTCGTGTTTTTCATGACCCTTCTTTGTCTCTTATCTTTTCGTTCCTTTGTCTCATTCGCGGTCTTCCCTTTGTTTACCTTCCATCCTTCCTCCTCTCCCATCTATCACGTTCTTTCAATATTCTCTCATTTTTTCAAGAAGATCTAATTGCTCCTCTCCTTTCCCCCTGCTTCCATACTGCCTCTTTTCTTGCTCTTAATGCTTTGTCAGTATTCCCTCTACCCATTCTTCATTAACTTAATCTCAGCTCCTCTCGGTTTCTTCATTTCCTCTGGATTCTTCTACCCTCCTCCATATCTCTCCTTTTCTCTTATGTCAATTTCCCCTCAGTATCATTCTTTCTTTGTCTCTTTCACTACTTTCAATTTCGTCCCTTTCGCCCCTCTTTCCCCTGGCTTAATATCAGTCCCTTTTCCTTCTCTTCCTCTTCTATCTCCATCTCCCTTTCACGATCACCCACAACCCACCTAGAACCCCCCTCCCCCACCCCCTGGAAAAGTGGTAACCTTTGACCTTATGTCCGACTAGGCCTCCTTTTCTTATCGCTAGTCCACACGTCTCCTACTCTTACTCATAACTTCAAAACCTCCCGTACATCTTAACTTTGCTTCATGGGGATAACTTTGCTTTATGAGGATAAGCGGGGTTTCCTTCTGCTTCCCTGATTATTCCACTATGCCTGTTTCCTTGCTTATTTCGCCCTGCTTGCCTTTCTACTTATTCCATATTACGAACAGATTCTCTGCATTTTGTATCACCTGTAAGTGATCTCCCCGGCCTCTCCATTTGCTCAATGCATCTGTCCTGCTTCCAGCATTTTCCAGTATCTGGCACCCGATGCGTCTGCCTGCTTGCCTGCATGCCTGCTAGCTTGTCTGCCTGTCTCCGTCCTCTCTATTTCCAGGTCTGTCTACTTCTATCTCCCCGCGTGATGGATTAGTCATCCAATTATCCGCCCAATCAACCAGCCAGCTCGCCAATCGCGTATCCAATCTATATAATTTACAAGGGCAATCACCAGGTCAATTGTCTAATCAACTATTCAATCAACTAGCCTCACAACGCGCATAGACCATCAACTCACCTATCTGCTTATCCCTCCGTCCACCAAATCAACTGAACGTCCATTTGCGGATCCTTCTATCCAGCCGGCCAAGCCTTTCGCCCGCGGAACAAGGCGGCCCATTATCATTGATCAAATTAAACATCAGTCAAATTAAACATCAGTGTTCGATCAACTCAACGTAATCATGCATGAGTAGGAATTTTTACATGGGTTATCTCCACACACCTATGTATGCATGTATGTGCATGCGCACACGCATGCATGAATATTTACGGTACATTTGGTATCTTTATGCATATATGTATATTTACGTCAATGTACATGCATATGCACAGAAATACGCACATATGTATAGATTAATAGGAATGCAGATATACAGAGTGAATGAGTGAGTGAGTGAAAGTGAGAGTGAAATCTACTTAGATTTAAATTTAGATTCAGATTCAGATTCAGATTCAGATTCAGATTTAGTTCTAGTTTTAGATAAATAGATAGATAGAGAGAGAGAGAGTGAGAGAGAGAGAGAGAGAGAGAGAGAGAGAGAGAGAGAGAGAGAGAGAGAGAGAGAGAGAGCGTGTGCAACTCTTCATGAGCGAGTGAATGAGTGTAAACGCGCGCGCGCGCGCGCACATACATACATACATACACACACACACACACAACCACACACTACCCCCCCCCCCTCTCTCTCTCTGTGTATGTGTGTATGTGTGTGTGTGTGTGTGTGTGTGTGTGTGTGTGTGTGTGTGTGTGTGTGTGTGTGTGTGTGTGTGTGTGTGTGTGTGTGTGTGTGTGTGTGTGTGTGCGTGCGTGTGCGTGCGTGTGTGTGCGTGTGTGTGCGACTGTGCGTGTGTACACGTGTGTACGAGTGCGTGTGCGCGCACGCGTGTGTTTAATGCATGTCATAAGTGTCCATACGTGTACATATGTGTGCACATGCATGGCACAAACATAAATATACAGAAAAATATAACAAATAGATAGTCACACAAGCACACGCCCACACAAAGCCAATCAAAGACCCACATCACGCACAACGGTACACAAGCAAGCAAGCAAACCCCCTCTTACCCTCCCCGCCTTCAGCCACTCCTCCCCAACCCTACCCCCCGCCCACCACTCTCTCTGTTCCTCGACTTCCAAAACTTTCCCCTCACGACCTGCCATTAGTCCCCATTAACCGCCATTAGCTCCTCTGTACACCTTTGCTTCTCCCACCTAGGGGAAAAAGACGCCGCTACCACTAACACCACATACACATTATCAATGCTCCCTCCCTCGCTCCCTCCCCATATTTTCTCCCCCATCCCTTCTCTCACTCTCCACCTCTTTGTTCTACCTTCGTCCTCTTCTCTTTCTCTCTCCTCCCCTCTCTCACCCCCCCCCACCCCACCCCACCCCAGTGCACGCACCTTTGTTCTCTTCTTGTATACCCTGTGATCTACTGCCCCTCTCGCGTCTCACATCAACATGAGTGACCCTGTGTTATGCTAAAATGAGCCTCGGTGTCCTCTTATCGAATGGCCTCCTCCTATTATCCGATCTCCGTCCCTCTTATCAACTTCTATTTCTCCATCTATCAGTATTTATCATCATCATCTTAATCAACTTTATTTTTTTTCCAGCCAACATTCCCTTGATCACCACCATCTCCATGCATCCTAACCTCCATCATCCTATACAGTGTCATTACATCCTCCCCCCGCCCCTTCGGCGCTCGACTTCCTTCCATAGCTGCCCAAACATCATCTATATCTTACCCATTTCCATTGATATCCTCCTTTACCTTTCCTATATATATCCCTGGCCATCTTTTTCGCCATTATCTGATTCTAGCACTCTCTTAACCCTCCTGGTTTACCCCCCCTCTCCCCCTCCCTTCAAGTAAGGGCAATCTCGTGTGTTATCGCCAATTAATCCCCGACCTTCAAGTGGAAGTTTGCGACGGCGTGACTAAGTGGTGAACTAGTTCCTCTCTTAACTTCCTCTTTCACGTTAAGCTTAATCTGATGCTGGGGCTAGGAAGAGGGGGGGGGGGTGAAGGGGAGGTTAGGGGAGGAGAGACGTGAAGGGGAGTATGGGGGGGTGAAGGGGAGGGGAGGAAGAGAAGAGGCTCTGAGGGATGATCAAGGTACAGGATAATGGATGGAAGGCACTTGAAAAGAACTCCTTTTTCTTTTTCTCCTATCCCTCTGTTTCAAAATAGAGATAAAAAAACGATGTAAAGCAAAAAGTTCGTTGTTTTATAGTCGGGAAAGAGTAAAGAGAGATAAAAGAGAGATAAGATATAAAAGGAGAGGATGATAATGAGGACGACGAATATGCCGGTACTGTGTATGCAACATCTCCCGTTTACGAATTGAAAGCCAATCACAAAGGGAAACTCCCGACTGACAGTCTCCAAAAAAATATAACCTGTGATACATTCTGTTAAGATATTCAGAACAAGATGTTAATATTCTAAGACAAATGCTGTACATGTACTTAAGTCATCCGTCACGACCTGAGGACAACGAAACGGTTTACATAACTTACGGACTCCTGCAGCTTGTCTCCGGGCGTCGAAATTCCAACATACCTGTTAAAGAAAAACAAAAATATATAATCAGTTGCTATTAGATGACAAAACAGCATGGAAACTAAAAACACAATAGGAGAGAGAGAGAGGGGAGAGAGGAGAGAGAGAGAGAGAGAGAGAGAGAGAGAGAGAGAGAGAGAGAGAGAGAGAGAGAGAGAGAGAGAGAGAGAGAGAGAGAGAGAGAGAGAGAGAGAGAGAGAGAGAGAGAGAGAGAGAGAGGGAGAGAGAGGAGAGAGAGAGAGAGAGAGAGAGAGAGAGAGAGAGAGAGAGAGAGAGAGAGAGAGAGAGAGAGAGAGGAGAGAGAGAGAGAGAGGAGAGAGGAAAGAGATAGGGGGAGGGG
>BOPN01002332.1:42500-47500 GCA_017312705.2 Penaeus japonicus | reverse complement strand
ATAATAAAATACCGTTGAAAAAAATGATTCTGTATAACGAGGGATAATGATATATGCGGCTAATCATAATGGTCCTTAATCCTCTTTTTAACATTTCATCTGCCCCCTCTATCTCACCCATTCCTTCACCACCACTTCTTTCCCCACTTTCCTCCCTCACTCCTATATTCGATCTCGATCAAAACTCACTCCAATGAACGTCGTTAATTACAGGCTAATGGTTATAAACAGCTTTGAGAATTAATAAAAAAAAACATTTACAATAGCTACTTAACACTTTGAATTCGTCTATCGAATATCTGAAAAAGTGTAATACATTATACACGTGTGTGTGTGCGTGTGCGTGTGCGTGTGCGTGTGCGTGTGTGTGTGTGTGTGTGTGTGCGTGTGTGTGTGTGTGTGTGTGTACGCGCCCGCGTACATACAGCCACACAGGCAGACACAGATCCAGATACAGCTACAGCTACACAGTAATGACTGGTAAATCAGTAAAAAATATACCTGTCTGGAAGCCGCTTTCGATAAAGCTGAAACTTCCCATGTAATTTCGCCATCAAACTTCCAGGATATTAGAAATCTCGCCTCTCATAAATACCGCCAAAAGTTGTAAACAGTGCCGCCGGATCCGACCTAACTAACTAGCCACTACCGGCGAGGACACTCGGCGAAGCCACCTGCCAAGCCCTTAGCAACACTAACCTGACAACCACCCACCCACCTGTCCTAGCACCCGATCCCGAACCACTGACCATCACCTTTGACTCGCGGTTACCAAGAGCAACGGGAAGGGGGGGGGGGGGTAGACGCCGAAAGGGACGCCTTCGTAGCACCAGCATTTCGCTAGACATGCAACAGACAAAAGGAGACTCCCTGCACCCAGAGCATCTTTGTCTCCTCGTTGTACCCTCCAGACACAGATTCGTCTGATGTGAACCCAGAAGGCCGCCCTCCTTCCCTCCTTCCTTCCTTCCTTTCCTCCCTCCCTATCTCTACCACTTGTTCTTGCCCTTGCTCTCTCTTTCTTCCCTCCCTTCCTCCCTACCTCATACACTTGCTCTTGCTCTCTCTCTCTTTATCATCCTTCCCTATCTCTCATTCGTGCTCTCTCTCTCCTTTCCATTCTCTACTCTTCTCTTCTCTTCTCTCCCGCCCTCACTATTCATTCATTCATTCTCTCTCACACACACATGCTTGGTCTCTCTCTTTCCTCCTTCCCCATTTCCCTTATCCTTTCTCTTTCCTCTCCCCCCTCCTCTCCCTCTCTCTCTCTTACGTTGGCTCTCTCCCTCTCTAACTTTGGCACTCTCCCTCTCTTACTTTGGCTCTCTCCCTTTTTCTTACTTTGGCTCTCTCCCTTTTTCTTACTTTCGCTCTCTCCCTCTCTCTTACTTTGGTTCTCTCTCACTCTCTCTCATTCTTTCTTTTCTTTCTCTTCTCTTCTCTCTCTCTTTTTCCTTTCTCCTCTCCCTCTCCCTCTCCCTCTCTTTCTCCTTCCCTACCTCTCACACTTGCTTGGTCTCTCTCTTTCCTCCTTCCCCATTTCCCTTACCCTTTCTCTTTCCTCTCCCACCCTCCTCTCTCTTTCTCTCCCTCTCTTACTTTGGCTCTCTCCCTCTCTCTTACTTTGGTTCTCTCTCTCTCTTTCCTTTCTCTCCCCCATCTCTCTCTCTCTTTCCTTTCCCCCTCCCCCCCTCTCTCTCTCTGTCCTTTCTGTCCCCCCTCTTTCTCTTTCCTTTCCCTCCCCCTCTCTCTCTTTCCTTTTTCTCCCCCCCTCTCTCTCTGTCCTTTCTCTCCCCCCTCTCTCTCTGTCCTTTCTCTCCCCCCTCTCTCTCTGTCCTTTCTCTCCCCCTCCTCTCTTTCTTTCCTTTCTCTCCCCCCTCTCTCTCTTTCCTTTCTCTCTCCTTCTTTACTTTCTTCCCTTTTTCCTCTCTACCAGTCTTTCCTTTCTCTCCTCTCTCTCATTATTTCCGTTGTTAGCTCTCTCTCATTCTTTCCGTTCTCTCTCTCTCTCTCTCTCTCTCTCTCTCTCTCTCTCTCTCTCTCTCTCTCTCTCTCTCTCTCTCTCTCTCAAGTCAACCATTCACAGCATCCTTTACATACGCCTGACTCTTCCTTACAACTTCCCAGAGGATTCATCTCACTCCCTGCACGCTCCTAACCTCTCCCATCTCCCCGCCACAGGCTGACTCGGAACCTAACCCTAATATCCTTAAGGGGGAAAAGAGAGTTATCCCTTCTCTCTTTTTCCAAACATTATCCTTCAGTGACTCTTCGGCTAAATATATATCCCTTCTCTAAACAAATCTAATACTTTATTATCCCTGGCATTGGAATACACCTGAATCACCGACAACGAGTATTTATTATGTGCCCCCCCCCCCTTTTTTTGAAGGGGGGTTGGTCATTTGATAGTCATAAAGTTTCTGGTCCATCCTACTATCATAAGGATTGTTGAACCTCTCCTAACGATCTACCTTCAAACTGGCAGACTACTAAAGGATCAGACAGCACAGTCATAAATACTTCTTTTATGCAACATTGATAACGTGATTTTTCTTACTCAATCTACTGGGCTTCATTTCCCCTACTACTGAATCTAAACATCCTTTAAAAGTCCCACCGGAAGCTCACTCTAAAATAAAAGAGAAAGGCATCAACAGAATCTCCCAATTATCGCTGCATCATTTCTCAAGTTCTAACCCCAGTTCCGTAGCCTCCTTCCTAAATTATCTCCCAACACCCAGGATTCCCAGGTCATCCCTCAGCCCGGCAAAAATCCTCGGAGGCATTCCAAAATAATCTCGCGGCGGCAGCATCCCGAGAGTAAGGCGGGAGAGAGTTCAGAGACGGCGAGCGTAGCGCGCGGCGTAACCCAGACACCGGCCGATCAATAGCTCGGGTACTCGTCCACCCCAGCACCACCAGCACACGTCGACACTCACCTTCACTAATCTACCAAGACACCACTTTTTCATTATCTCACGTTTCTTACATCCCACGTCTCCCTTCGTCTCTTCTGCCTCTGCCTCTCTTCCCTCTCCTCCTCCTCTAACCACCAGTCCTCGCCACCTCTTCGCAACGGCCTCGAAAACACGGATAAAAACGATTTATAAAATCACGGCCTACCGAGAGACGTAGCTTCTCTAACTACCATGCCGTCTACCCCCCCCCCCCCCCCACCGCCACATCTACCTGAGGCCTCCACCATGCACGAGCTCCCACGACTTCCCCGAGCCTCGCTCTTCGAACTCCTCCCCCTCTTCCTCCTCCTCCTCTTCCCCTTCCACTCTAGTTCTATTTTTATTTATTTTCTTTTTTGACTTCTTCCCCTTCTCCATCGTCCTTATTTTCAGTTTTACAACTCTTATCCTGGCTGATATCACGTTTTATTTAGCGTCTTTTCCTTTTCTTCTGCTTTAATGATCTTAAGAGGAACATAACACGTGTAACTTGCCCATCCCTGAAAAAAACTATTAGCATCCTCCACCTGCCTACTTAATCCCACTTGCCCCAATGCACTCATTGTACACAAACACACACACACACGCGCCTCATTTTATTCATAACCTTTAATTCCACCTCCCTCTTTTCCCTTATTCCCACTTCGAACTCATTAACACCCAACTTCATTTACGTTAAACTTCATTCACGCCGTCCACCAGCCATTCCGTGCCCAAATAAATCCCGTTTCCCTCGCCAACTTACACCTGCCTGCCTCCCCGTTCACGCCCATTTACTCACGCGTTTGCCCGCCCCGCACCCAATTACACCCACTTTCACACCCCTTTCCTCAGCCCTACACGCCGTCACATGGGCACTTACGGTTACCTTCAAATGCACTTCCAACCAGTCATGTGCAGAAGACCCCCCTTGGCCACCCACAGCTGTAGTGGCCCTCCCTAAGCCCTCCACGCCCATCCCATTCCCGGGCTTCTTCCTCTATCCCTCATTGTCATCTTACTTTACCTTGGAATTAAAACCCACTTCCTTCCCTTATTTCCTCGAGCGGGGAACGAAAAAGGGAGAAAATCCATAATAAACCACGGCCTCTACATCGGCCCCACACCATCATCATCCTCGGTCGATCCTCCGCTCTGGCCACTCTCCTGCCCTCATCACCGTCATCACCCACCCAGACAGGTGCTCTCCCTCTGGCTCTCCCTCTGGCTCTCCCTCTGGCTCCCCCCTCTCACTTCCCGCACCCCTTCTCTTTTCGCCCTCTCGCTCCACCCTACTGATTCTCATCTCCACCTTTCATGTTTGTTTACATCAGCTTTATCACAGGTCTACGTGCATTCCCCCCGTCCCCTCTCTCCTCCCCCCCCTCGCTGCCGCAGAGGTATGGGAATGAGAGCTTCTCCTCCATCCCCATACGAGAGCCTCCCTCAACCATACAGCCTTACCTTGAGCGAGGTGATGGAGTTTGCACAGCGATGCTTGCTTGCTTCTCTCCCTCTCTCTCTCACTCACTCGCGTCCAGCCTTCTAGACGTCTCGCTTAGGTAACCTACACGAGCGGGGCGGGGTTGTATGGGGTTGGTTGTGTCGGTGTTCGTGAGGTTTTATTTTCCTCGAGGTGGGGAGGGAAGGGTGCTGGGAGAGGGTGGTTTAATTGCACTTCTCAATGCTCCTTCGTTATCTCTCGATCTCTCACGTGTGGTGAGTGTCCGCCACCTCACTGAACACGCCTGATCACCAAGAGTTACTATCGAGTATACATGTAAAAACAAGGCCACAGAACCTTTTT
Organism: Penaeus japonicus; assembly: GCA_017312705.2. Taxonomy (NCBI): domain Eukaryota; kingdom Metazoa; phylum Arthropoda; class Malacostraca; order Decapoda; family Penaeidae; genus Penaeus; species Penaeus japonicus. The sequence goes on along the minus strand of BOPN01002332.1, from coordinate 42,754 downwards.
TTCCCTAAGTTCGACAGCGGAACGTTGGCGGGAACAGACGCTCTCACAGACGGCCAAACGTTGTCGAGCACGCGTGTGAGTGTGGCTGCCGGGGCTCGCTGCTGCTGCTGGTGGGGGCGGTGGTGGTGGCGGTGGTAGGTGGAGGATGGCGCTGCTGCTGCTGCTGTTTGCTCGAGGTGTGGTGGTGTGGTGTTTGGGGGAGATTGTGGTGGAGGAGTGAAAGTAACGCTGGTGTTGTGGTGCAGATGTGCAGA
>BOPN01002332.1:22500-32500 GCA_017312705.2 Penaeus japonicus | reverse complement strand
GTGTGTGTGTGTGTGTGTGTGTGTGTGTGTGTGTGTGTGTGTGTGTGTGTGTGTGTGTGTGTGTGTGTGTGTGTGTGTGCATGCGTGCGTGTGTGCATGCGTGCGTGCGTTCGTATGTGTTCGCAATTACCTAATCATCGTGGATACGAGTTCAAGTGTCCTATTATTGAATTGTTTGCTTACGTAATTACCTCTTAGCCTGGCTATTGGTTACTGAATGAAAGAATGAATGGCTGGGCGGGTGAGGAGACTGGTTGATTGATTTACTCATCTGGCCAAATTAGGCGACAGAATAAAAGACTGATTATCGCCTGACTGCCAGCCTGGCCGCCAAGATAAGAACCAGGGCGTAACACACAAAGGCAAGTCACTGGCTCGGGTCACTCTGGTGTTGCTTCGTCATCAAACGCATAAAACACGTCCCCACGAGCGCCCCGCGAACCGCCATCTCCACAGCGAGTTATCAGATCCAGCAGGGGAAGATGTAGAGGGAGAGAGAGCGAGCGGCAGAAAGCGCTCAAGAGAGACCGACGCACACATCCGTCAAGTCACAGACAAACACGCACATACACCCGAACCCACATCCGAGTATGGACAAACTCGAGCAAGTGCGGCAAAAGTTCGTCCAGCGGCTGCGATTTCCTGCCGAGTCATTGTAATCACCTGGGCCAGCACCGCCCGGGGCCGCCCAGGTGTGTCTCACCTAATTAGAGTTCGAGGACCTCCGTCGCTTCCCCCAGCACGCGGGATGCACGCACAAGCACTTGCTTCGAGCTGACACTGAAAAGAGAGTCTCATGTGTGCACGCGCCCGCCAGAACGTATGCCTTCTTAAATTCAAATGCACATGTATGTATACATGTGTGTGTATGCATATATGTGTTTATGTACATGTATGTACATGTATGTGTATGGATGTATGAATGTATGTAAACATGTATCATGTTTATAAAAAGGCATATACAGTTATCTCTCTACGCAAAGAGAAGAACCAGCAGCAGCTGAACACTTGGTGCGACACAAATGCATCGCCGCTCCCCACTGAAGGGTATCCTTGACCACTCCTGCCACCTGACTCCCGTCAAGCCATTAACACTCATCAGAAGCGGTAACATATACCAAGAATTAAAGAAAAAGAAAAGTACAAACTAAACTTCAGTCCTTGTCACCACCTACGATCGGCGTTACGGCACGACTCTTACAAACAAGCAAACACACAAGAACGCTTCAATCTCGGGTCACGGTCAAGGACCTCAAAAGGTCTCGTCAACGACCAATACGTTTTTTCTCATATTTTTTTTCGTCACCTTTCTCTCATTGGATCTTTAAAATATTGCATTCACATGCACATGCATTCTATGTATATACATATATATATTTTCATGTATATGTATATGTATATGTGAATATATATATATATATATATATATAATATACATATATATATATATATATATAATATATATATATATATATATATATATATATATATATATATATATATATATATATATGTATATATATATATATAATATATATATATAATATATATATATATATATATATATATATATATATATATATATATATATATTATATATATACATATATACATATATACACATGTACATAAAGTATGTGGATTCTGTTCCTCCGAAGCTTGCATAGACAAGTCGACTGACACACAAGCAGGCAGGTATGCAGGCAGGTATGCAGGCAGGTATGCAGGCAGGTATACAAGCATGTAGGCAAGACGGACATAGGCGGATAGAGGCTGGCAAGGAAGAAGGCAAGGAAACAGAATGAAAAAGAAAAAGAAAACAAGGAATGAAAAAATCTACCTCACTCCTGATACCGTTTCCCCACAGCCTTCCCCTCATACGCTCATTCTACGATAGGATGTACACTGTACATCAGAGCCAGCCCGACTGGTGTACATTGTACAGCAGGCGGGCTGGCTCTGGGAGGGCGCCTGGCATATATAACCCGACCATGGAAGCGTCGGCACAAGGACTGAAGTAAACCCCATTTCTAATAACAAAACATCTCATCTCGGTTAGAAATGCGCGAAACAGATCTAGACAATAGCTATGGAAAAACCCTTCCATTCCATCTTAAACCATGTCCGGAAGACTAATCCCAAATCGTTGCCAGTTCACCAAGACGATTACTTTACTTTCCGAATTCTTAATTGTAAAAGACGAAGGGAAGAGTGTAGGGAGGGGGAAAAAGGAGGAAATGGGAAACGACGACAACACATTAGAGGGGAGCAAAGACGAGGGGGAAGACAAGCAGGGAAAGGGGGTGGGGAGAAAGGAGGGGGATGGGGGAGGGGGGAGGGGGAGAAAGAGAGCAGGGAGAGCGAGAGAGAAAAGAGAAAAAAAACGAGACATCCCCGAAGGAAGGAAAATAAAGAAGGGTCGAGGAGAGACGATGAAGCGCCCCCCCCACCCCCCACCCGAGGATTAGCTTTGGATCTCGGTCTGTCTTGTCACACTGTTCAAAAGAGGGTTGGTCTCCTGAAGGGCCGGAGGAGGAGAGGAAAAGAGAAAAAAAGAATAGTGGAAGAGAATGGGGCTTTCAATCTAGCAGTGTATATGTAAACAGTTCACATAAGTATTCTATCTGGTTGCCTGATTTGTTCTTTGGCTTTGTTTCTCCGCACACATATACATACATACATACATACATACATGCATACACACACACACAACGCACTATAAGTGTATGTACATATATCCACACATGTATGTATGTATGTATGTATGTATGTATGTATGTATGTATGTATGTATATGTATATGTATATGTATGTGTATGTATATATATATATATTTATATATATATATATATACGAATATATACACAAGTGTTGATATATGTATGTATGTATGTATGTATGTATGCATGTATGTTTATTTAAGTATATGTATATGTATATATCTGTATGCGTGCATATATTTATGTATGTGTGTCTGTGTGTTTTTGTATGTATGTATGAATATATGTATGTATGTATATTTGTATGTTTGTATGTGTGTACTATTTGTATGTGTGTACTATTTGTATGTATGTATGTATGTGAGTATGGGCAGAAGGATGGACGGACGGATGATGTTAGAGTTGGAATGGGTATTACTGTTGGTGCTGGTATTGATGCTAATGTCATAGTGAGGCTGACGATAAAGATAAAGATAAAAATAAAGGTAGAGATACAAAAAGATAAAGAAAAAAACGAAGATGACAAAGAAACAAAAAGCGACGTAGAGGAGAAAAGAGGAAGGGGACAAACGACCGAATTTGAGGAAATAAACACAGCAATATTCGCTGCAAAATGGACGGCGAGCGAGGCAAAGGAGAGGGCAATCGGGGAGATGGATTGGGGCGATAGGGAGGCCACATTGCCTCCGCTCCGCCCACGGGAAGTAGCTCAACTGGGGGGGGGGGGGGGGGAAGGGGCAAGGGATGTAGTACAGTGGGGGAGAGAGGAATGGGGTACCCTGGTAGAATGCGAAGGCAAGGGAAGAGGAAACAAACAAAAAAAGAGTGCTTTAAGACATAACCGAATCGAATTAACTAAAAGACAGTATGAATAAATACATGAAGGAAGGGCATGGATGGGTAAGAAGAGAAGGAGCAGAACGAAATGAAGAATAAAATGAGGAGGAGAGGGTGGAGGGGAGGAGGAGGGAGGAGGAACGGAGGGGGGTGGGAAGAGGAGGAAAGGAAGGAAGGGAGGGAGGAGGATAGGAAGGTAGGGAGGGAGGAGGATAGGAAGGTAGGGAGGGAGGAGGGAATGGAGGTAGGGAGGGAGGGAGGAGGAGGAAAGGAGGGGAGGGAGGAGGAGGAAAGGAGGGGAGGGAGGAGGAGGAAAGGAGGGGAGGGAGGAGGAGGAAAGGAGGGGAGGGAGGAGGAGGAAAGGAGGGGAGGGAGGAGGAGGAAAGGAGGGGAGGGAGGAGGAGGAAAGGAGGGGAGGGAGGAGGAGGAAAGGAGGGGAGGGAGGAGGAGGAAAGGAGGGGAGGGAGGAGGAGGAAAGGAGGGGAGGGAGGAGGAGGAAAGGAGGGGAGGGAGGAGGAGGAAAGAAGGGGAGGGAGGTGGAGGAAAGGAGGGGAGGGAGGTGGAGGAAAGGAGGGGAGGGAGAGACCGAGGGAGGTAGTAGCGAGGAGGAATGGAGGGGAGGGAGGGAGGAGGGGAGGGAGGAGCAGAGGAGCAGACGGAAGACGCGGTCAAGGAACCACTGCCATTGCACTGCTGCGTCATTCTCGCAACTTTATCTTCGTCTGAGTCAGCCATCACGACATTCCTACCTGTGCTTCCTGTACCTTTCTTGTCTATCCCCCCTCCCCTCCTCCCCCCTCCCCCGCACTTCTCCTTCCTCCTAGATCTCTTACAGTCCTCCCGAACCTCCTGGCCACTTGCCCTCCGCCAGAAGAGCCACTCGTCAGCCTTTCCTCCTCTTCTGCGGGTATGCAAACTTCCCTCGCTGCCAGCCTGCATGCGCCCCTGCCCGTCCTGTTGAGAGGCGCCTGTCCCTCCGTCAACCCATGTCCCGCAGCCGACGCGTCCCTTCCTTTCCCGCCTTATCCTATTCCATTTTCGCCGTCCGCCCTGCTCTCTCTCTCTTTCTTTCTCTCTCTCTCTCTCTCTCTCTAGCATTCTTCCTGTCCCCTTCCATTCAGCGTTCTCGCTATTTGTCTTTCCTGCCATTCAGCAAGCCGGCCAGACTACCATTCATTCATCAGTTCTCTCGTCGATCTGCAACCCCCCCCCCCCTCACCGACTTGGCTTTCATTTTTCTTCTCTCTCTCTTTCCCTTTCTTTCTTTCTCTCTCTCTCCTCTTATCCGATTCTATTTTCGCCTTAAACGGTAGGCGGACGGGGATGCAAGAATGAGGTAAAGAATTAGGTGGTGGTGTAGAAGACAGAAATAATTTACACGAAGGAAAGGAAGAAAGGAGAGAAGGAAGACGTAGAATAAAAACAACATGAATAGGCACTGGAGAGAGATGAGGAGGAAAAGGAAGAGGACAAGAAGAAGGAAGCGCAGTAGCGAAGCGAGGAATGAGAAGTAGTACAGTGAAGGAAGGGTGCGAGAACAGGTTCCGCGGGCAGGATTTCTTGTACGTCTCGGCATTTGTACCCTCTGCACTCAGCACCCTTCACTCCTCACGCCTTGTCCTGCTTTCTCCTATCCCTCACCTCCGATACCTGGTTCTATCTCCCCTGCCCTTGTGCTGTTCTTTCCCTCCTCTCCCATGTCCTCTTTTCTTTTCTTTTCCCTTCCTTCCATCTCCCCTTCCGCTTTGTACATAAGAGGTTTTATCTAAGTCATCACTGATATACCCTTGATCTCTTCGTATGCACCTCACGCCGAGCATTTCACCCATTCTTAAAAAAAATACAAAACAGACATAACGAAAAAGAACGACACATGATTAAATGCGCGATAATAATAAACATACAAGTAATAAAGTGCCGGTCATTAAACCTCGTGGAGCCTTGATTCGCGTCATTACAGAACATTCACACCTGAACCCCAGACGGAAGGAGCCATGACCATGACCAACCAATAATCCCAGCATGCCGACAGCAGCAGCAGCAGCAGGAGGAGGAGGAGGAACAGGAACAGGTGGCAGAAGAGAAGAGATGGTGGAGCAAGAAAAGAAGATAAGATGGGGTGGACGAGATGAAACAAGGAAGGAGGAGGAATAGGAAGGAAAAAGGGAGAACAAAAGGAATAGGAGGATGAAGGATTGCGACCATTGAAAGGAACAATAACGCAAGCGCAAGAGCAGGAGCAGGAACATGAGAAGAGGTGAACTGAAGCAAAGGGTTAAATGATGTAACAGAGAAGTAGGAAGAGGAGAAGGGAGACGCTAGGGTGCGGGGGATGGATGGGGGTGGGGGAGGAGCAGGAAGGGAACGGGAAAGGATCGTGCTTTGCGTAAGAAACATCTCGTCGTCACTCTCGTCACGTGCTTTAACTGTGACGTCACGAACCGCTCTTGCAAGCCCCCCCCTCACTCCCCACCGCTTCCCCAAGCATCCCCACCCCCAACCACAACACATGGCCAGATCTCCGGTCGCTGCCTCTGCCACGTCTTGCCACCCTTAAAAAAAGTTTGGAAACAAAATTAGCCTCTTCTCCTTTTCCGCCGCTCTCCTTTTATCTTCTTGGCCCATTTTGCAACAATCCGGAGATGAAAGTCATTGAAAGGGGAGGAATGGATGAAGATGAAGAGAATTTAAAGATTTAAAATCAGCGTCAAGACAAATAAGAAAACAAACAAATATAGTTAAAGTGGAAGAGACTAAAAAAAGAATCAACGAGAGATACATCATGAAAATTGATGAATGGAAAAAAAAACGATTATAAGCAACCAAGCAAGACATTATGATAAAGAAAAGAAAAAGAAAAAAAAAACAGACAGAGAAGGGGAGGTTATCCAAACTAAAGCAAAGTCACGCGCTCGATTCCCGAATAAAAACAAACAAAAGACTCGGTCTGCTTTGGAGAGTCGAAAGATTAACTGTGCATACGATTGGCATATCAAATGAGCTTACCCAATCAAATACAAGATGCATAAACTCAAACACTGACCTCTCCTTTGAGACACGGAATATAACCGCATACAGGCATAAAGATGAACCCCACCTTAATTAGACTCAATATGGATATACATAAAATATCTAGTAATGTTTTCCTAATCAAAAGCATACACACACAATCAGAAGTACAACCAAATCTCATCCCAAAATACTCGTATCATACCACTGATATACATAATGTTTTCCGAATCAAATACAAGGAACATCAGGTCTCTCCACAATGACCTCGCTTCTCCCCTTCTCTCCCTCGGTCACGGAACGCAACCAGATCTTGGACTCGCTCTCACTCCCCTCGGTTTTTCATTTCCGATCTCCTTCACGTTCCTTGTGCCAAATCCCATTTCCTCTCCTGGCCATACGCATTCACTCTCTCCTTCCCCTTCACTCTTCTTCCTTCACCTGCCTTCTGTTTTCCTTCCCGTCGCCTACACAAAGCATCTCGCTCCCCTCGTCCTCCCCCAACCACCTTCGTCCCTCTTAAGCATTCAAATTTCGCTTTGCAATTGCATCTCTCTTTTGTCTCCCATTCACCCCACCATCTGCACTCTTTCACTCCGAGCCTCAACCCTTCCTCGTGTTCACCCCTAAGCCCTAAGCCTCCCCAACATCAACCCTAATCCCGCCTTTCACCCCAACCCCACCTGCCGCCCCAACCCCAAGCCCTACCTTAAGCCCGGCTTCAACCCTTGCCCCCGCCCCAGCTCTCCCCGAACCCGCGACAGTTTGGTTGTCACACTGACACTTTTGACAGGGCCCTCGCCGCCGCCTCCTCCCCCTCCCCCCTCTGCCCCCCGACCGCGGTAATAGCGAGAAAATCAACTCATTAGCGAACACATCAGCCGAACATGCGCTCACACTCAGGGCGGGATGGCGGTGGCGGGCTTTATGATTAATTGGCGACATTAAGTATAACAATTTATTATTCAGCAACGAGGTTAATCCAACCCCCCTCCCTCCCCTTCCTCCCCCACCCACTCACCTCGTGTCACCCTCATCGTCCTCTGCTATAGAATCTGTCGACCACTTTGAGGGCAACACTGGACACAATGTCACAGAGTTCACTAGCTTCTCTTTCGGAGGCATTTCGTCAACTTCAGCTTTTCCGTGCATATAGTCATGCCTTCCGACGTCCCTTTTTCAAATCATGAGGATAAAAAGTAGACTGAGTAAACACCCTTTGAACCGCGGAATAGAATCGATTTAAGAAGAGAACTCGCTCATTAACGCGTCACTTGGTCCAAGAACGCAAGCGCTAACATGCCGACACCAATGTTCTCCCCCCCCCTCAAAAAAAAGGAGAAAAAAATCCAAACTCACGACAGCCGCCTCCTTATCAGCACCACTTCCTAAAATTCAACGGGGATTGAGATAATCCCAATTAGAGCTGTCCTTCTCGCCACTTCCCCCGCACTCGGCATCAGCCTGATCCCATCTCTCCAGTCATATCTGAAGGGAAATGACGTGTACACGCAAGTCTTTTTCTATTCCTGACGGAGGTGATGGCCTCGTTAATTAGTCCGGGGCGTGAGCGGCGACTCAGTTCCCTTAGCAAGCGTCAATTAAGCCCTTACATTTACATGACCGAGTTATGTGCATGTTTGTCATGATATGGTTTGCTTAACATATTACACGCCGATCAATTTGTATCCTATGGGTTTGCGCTGTCTGTTTACCAATTTGATTCAGAGGCTGCTGATCGAGAGGGCTGACTGTCTGCCTATCTCATTTTTTATTATCCTTTCTTTTACTATATTGCTCACCTGGTTGCTTGTTCCCTTTATGTTTGCTACCTGTTTACCGCACCTGCCTGCCTCTCTGCTTGCCCTTCGTCGATGCCAAACACATAAAACAATAAAGGCCAGGTCAACAATAGCCTTTGCTTGCTCCCTCAGTTTCTTCCTTCCCAATCTCTCTTCTCTTTCTCCTCTCCCCCCTCCCCTCTCTCTCCCTCTTTTCTCTACTTTTCCTCTCTCTCTCTTCCCCCCCTCTCTCTTTCTTTCTCTTTCTCTTTCTCTCTCTCAAGAATTTGAGGAGGAGGAGCAAGAATCTGAGGAGGACCCAGATGAAGAGGAGTAGAAAGAGAAGGATGAACAGGAAGAGGAATGGGTGTGAGCGAGGAAGAAGAAGAAGAGGAGGAGGAGGAGGAGGAGGAGGAGAGGGCGTGGGCGTTGGTAGGGCAGCCAACACAAGCCATAAACCTTCGCGTTTGTCTCCGTCCTCCGCCTACGTCTCTTTTTGCTCGTTTTCAGTTTGGAGAAGAGGACGACGAAAAAGAAACAAGGAAGAAATACAACAAATAAAGAAAGGACAGACGTAAGAAAGAGAGAAAAGGAGCGAGAAGAAAAAACAAATAACGGAAAGAACTCAAACCTACCGAACAAAAGAGAGAAAGATCACAAAGGGAAAGAAGAAAAGTAGGTCGCGAGCAAGCCCTAAAAACAGGTCTCACCTCTGGGGCGCGCGCTGATCAACATACGCTGACAGTGTGTGTCAAAGTACACACATTGTGTTGCAGTCTGGCTGCTGTGGGAAGTTTATACTTCTTGAGTGGGGTAGGGAGGAAGGGGGGAGGAAGGGGGGGGGGGAGGAAGTGGGAGAAGGACGGGAGAGGGATGGAACAGGGGACGGAGGGAGGAGGTAATAAGTGTGTGTGTGTGTGTGTGGGAGTGTGTGGGAGTGTGTGGATGTGTGTATGTGTGTGTGTGTGTGTGTGTGTGTGTGTGTGTGTGTGTGCGTGTGAACAGGGTTGTGGTGATCTAGAGAAATAATGAAAAAGTAAAAATAAAAAATACAACGACATTCTACACTGACTACAATTAATAAAAATGTCATACAATCATAACGATAAAAACACAATAATAATAACAACAATAATGCAATACGAGTCAAACCTACATAAATAAAACACTCGACACCAACAAAATTCCAAATAAAACACCCACGCACCAAAAAAAGAAAAAATAAATAAATAAAAATAAGCAAGCAAATAAAACCAGCAACAGTAGCAATAGTGCCAATCACAACACACGGCATCCAATTCCCCGTCATAGTCCGGAGCGGCACTTACCCGCGTGACGATGCCCTCGTGTGTTGCCAGGGTACTCACCTGTGCGAAGAGATGGAGCGAGTTAATTACTGCTTTTAAATATAAAGGACAGGTGGGGGGAGGGCTTGGGTTACGGGGGGAGTAGGGAAGTGGGAAAGGGGGGGAGGGAATGAGGTGGAGAGATGGGGTAGGGGGAGAGGTAGCGGTGGAAAAAAGTGGAGAAGAGAGGGGGTAGGGATAGAGGGTAGAGGGTAGAGGAAGAGAGGGTATGGGAGGGGGATGAGGGGCAAGGGACAGAGTGAGGGGAAAGCGTGTGAAGGTTGGTGAGGAAAAGGCATGGCGGATT
>BOPN01002332.1:10000-17500 GCA_017312705.2 Penaeus japonicus | reverse complement strand
ATCTGGTATTTGCCTTTCTTTTCCTTTTGTTTCGACGGAAACGATGAAACATTTCTTTTACACCCGTACCGCCCAAATGAGAATAATGATAGCATTAGTAGCAGTAGCAGTAGCAGTAGTAGTAGTAGTAGTAGTAGTAGTAGTAGTAGCAGTAGAAGAAGTAATGTTAAGATTGATGATAATTGTAGTAGTAGTAGTAGTAGTAATGATAAAAATTATAGTAATAGTACTTTTCGTAGTAGCAGTAATAGTATTAATTAACCCATTGCCGACGGGGGATAGATTTGCTTACACAGGCTCCAGGATGAGTTTTATTTCTGATCAAGGCAGCTTCTGCAACATAATTTGATTTTTCCCACTCCCTTTTCGTCACTCATTGTAGAGCTAGAGACATTTTTGTGTTTTGTTTTTTTGTGTGTTTTACTGTTTTTAGAAATTTATATCTGTCATATCACAGGCTCCATCAATTCTGCAGTTGACTAAAATTGTAGTTCATGGTCCATATCAACTCATTTTTTTTTATACTCAATGTGATAGAAGTATTACTGTTTTAGGGGGGACAAAAAGCAACTTTATTTTTTCGTATTTCTGTGCTGTCACGAACAAACATGAAACTTATAACCATCCAAAATGAAGAGATACGGAAGAGGAAGGAAACTTGTGCTTTTGACAGTGAGTGCCACAATAAAAGGCATCCATACTGGCACAGGGTCACATTGTATGCATTGGGCATGGTGTGAGTCACCTTCCTCCTCTCGTTCGGTCTGCACATCTTTCATCTGCGGTACTTTAGAGCAAGAGGTCGGGAACTTGCGATGTGCCATCACTCTACAGAGACAAGTGCTTGCTTTGAAGACCGTGATAGGTGCCATTCAAGGCTCTCTCCTGCTGGTGCTAGAAGAAAGTGGTGCCATCTAGGTTTTGTAAGTGAGTTGAAAACCATTTTGCTTATTGTTACGGCAGTTATAATAATTATGACTGCAATTGTTAACATCACTCACTCATTACTTATAGTACAATAAAATAACAGAGTGATCCAGAATCCCCGAACGCCATGACGCCCATTGTCAGGCAAGAGCTCCTGCGTCAGGTATGACAAAAAAACACGTCATCCGTCGTTAACGGGTTAATAGAAGTAATACCAGCAGCAGCAGTAACAACACCACCAGCTGCAGTAGTAGTAGATGATGATGATGCTAACAATAAATAATAAATGACAAAAACAACAAATCGGCAAAAGCAATACATAAACTGATCCAATAAAACCACAAAATCAATAAAATGGTTCATAAAATACAACAGTCGATAGAAATGCCGCTGCTGCAACTTCAGATGTCGATGACAATCATAGAATAATAACACTGATGATTGTGAGGACACAGATAGTGATACCACCACTAATACTGCTAAAATGGCAATAGCAACAACAATAACAGCATTATCCTTATTCAACCCCCCTCCCTCACTGCCCGACTAAAATTACAAGAGCATCCATGAGTCTCTTCCCTCCCTCAGTCCTACTCCCCCCCCCCAACTCCTAACAAACTGATCGCCATCATCATCCTTGCACACTTTACCTCTTTTTCCTAAATACCCCATTTAACGACCCCATCCAGAAGGAGGAGCGCGGCTAAATTACCTTCCCTATACCACTCCATTGTGCTTATGATGGAAGTGAGGAGAAGGGGGAGGGGGGAGGGGGAGGGGGCGTGCTAAGTTGGGGAGGTTAAGGGAGGGTGGTCTAGGGATGAGAAGGGATCTTCTGCACACACGGTTATAATCACGGAGATGAACTATAGGGATTACCTTCTTGTATGGCGTCTCTTTCCCTCCCTCTGTCCTCTCTCCCTTTATCTTTCCTCTTTTCTCTCTCTTTCTCCACCTCACTCCTCTCTCCATCTCCCTTCCCTTCTTTTTCTCCCTTCTCCCTGTCTCTCTCCTCTCTCGGTCCTTCTACCTCTGCCTCAACCAGCATCTTTTTAAAAAAAAGTTCCCTTATCTTGTTCTTCTTGAACTGCAGTATTTATTTCCACTGATATTTTTCAAAATCCTCTTCTTATTCTTCCTCATATTCTCCATTTCCCTTTTTTCTTTCCTCACTCCTATATATTCTACTGTTTCCCCTCGCTTCCATTCCCCCTATTCCATCTAGCTTCCACTAGCCTGTCTTCCACGCCCACTGTCCATTCCCTGCCCCTTCTCTACCAGCTGCCTGCCAGTGTCGTTGGCATTCTCATTCGCACTATCACGCGTTACCCTCTAACTCGGTTTTCCTCCTCTTATTACGCGCAGTCGTGCACAGTACACGCTGATAAGTTCAAAGAAGTGGTATACACATGCATATCTCAACAATCATTCTTTCATTTGCGTTTTTTCTTTTCTTATTCGTAAACATATATACTCTTCTTTCTATCTCCTTGGTTGGTTGCTTTCTCCCTCCCTCTCTTCCTCTTTCCTTCCTTCCTTCCTTCCTTCCTTCCTCCCTCCCCCCTCCCTCCTCTCTCTCCCTAAGCCCACACAACGTGACAAAACCCTCGTCGAAGTGAGAGGCTAAAAAGAGATGTTGGAAAGGCCCTAATCCTCGAGGAATCCCCCACCTTACAACTTAATCAGTTATATCCTAAACTCGGGTTAAAATGCTACAGGCCGAACTCGAGCTGCTGTTGCTCGCATTGCAAGGCTAGATAGCCCTTCAACGGCAGTAAATGCATAAGAGAAATAAGACCAGCTGTCCAAACCAGGCTCTTTTTATTCTGTGTAGAACCAGTTACCATGATCCGCCTCAAATGTTTAGCATATCGCAATGAGAAAAAGGGAAAGGAAGGGAAGCGAAAGGACGGGATGAGAGGGAACAGTGAGAATGGAATGAAAAATGAATATGAAAAATACGAAGAAAAACATATTAGGAATAATGTTTGGGAGACGAGAGACATAGAGACGGGGACAGGGGGAGGGGGAGAGGTTAAGGAAGAGAGTGGGCGGAATAGTGTGGGAAGAGAGGGGGAAATGGGGTAGGGGGAGGGGGAGGGGGGAAGGGGGAAAGGCGGGCCAGGGAGGGAGGGAGTGGGAGATAAAATAGGAGAGAGAGAGAGAGAGAGAGACGAGCGATTGAATGACCGACTCCCCGCCAACACCCCGACGCAATATACGACGAGCTCTCCCTTCCTTATTTCCCAAGGTGGACGTACCGCCAGAGACATTGAGTGGACGTCGCGGATTGGCTAGTTGGCGGCCACGTCTTTCAGTCTTTCTTTCTCTCGCCTGAGTCCCGCAAAATCCCCAACCCCTTCCTCTCCCCCAGCCTCTAGTTCTCTCCTCTTCCTCCTCCTCCTCCCCTCTCCCCCAGCCCTTAGCTCCCTCCTCCTCCCTTCTCCCCCCATCCCTTATCTCCCCCCTCCTCCCCTTTCCCTTTCCCCCCACCAATGCCAAACGTCCTCGTACTTCCAGCGCGATAACCCCACAAAAGATGTCATCTGTTTTCTCAAGATACTCGACTTTTATCGCCTCCCCCCACTCCCGTCCCCATCCCCACCCCCACCCCCACCAGACCGCCGTCAGTTTTCCCACGAATGCTTTGTTTCTCTCCGTGCGATTAAATTTCTTTGAGCTTGCTAGTTTCCTAGGACTGCCATCTGTTTCCTAAGCAAAAGTTTTTTTCTTCTTCTTCTTCCCCCTCCCCCTTTTATCCCTGCCTGCCGTTGTTTCCTTTTACGATTGCCTCCTTTCCGCAACAGACACGAGCTACTTGTCTTGCTGCTATTGATTTTATCTTGCGGTTCTTGTTTGCCTTTTCTTTCTGGATGGTTGCACAGCTTCCTATGGCTGTCGTCTATTGTCGCCGCGCGTCTCTTCGAGTACTGTCGCATTCAGACATTAGCCATATAGGTTAGCAGTTGCAGTCTTGTGCTCGCTCTCTCGCCTTCGCCCGCCCCCCTCTTTCCTTCCTCTCTGTCTATACAACTCTTCCCCCTCTCTCTCTCACAAGCACATTCACATTCACATTCACATTCACATTCACACACACACACACACACACACACACACACAATGTACACAAGCACGCACACAATCACGTGTACATACCTCGTGTGGAAAAAAAGTCCGCATCCCTTTACGTTCCCTGCCCACGCTGTACCACCGAAATGCGGTTTCTCTTTCCCCACACTTAGGGCCCCACACAAACAACCCCCTCCCCCTTCTGTGCCATTAACCCGCGAGCTACTGTACATCTTCCTAGATTGCCCCATTCTCCTTGCTATATTTCGTCAGGAACGAGGGGAAAAAGTGAGGCCGTCTCGCTAAACTATGCACTCCCCCCTTCCCCCGTTCTCTTCCTTCTCACTCCTTCTGTCCTCTTTCCTAACGGACCTCCTCCTCTTCCTCCTCTCCCCCCTTTGTCCTGTCTCTTCCGATTGTTGTTTTTTTCTTCTCCTAATATTCTGTAACCACAAACTTTCATTTCCAGTCGTTCTTTTATTTATCGTCTTCTTTGAGGTGATGCTATGCACTTAATTGACCTGTCGATGAAGGTTGTGGTGATTAAGGTGGTGCAGGTGGTGACGCTGGCGACGCCGGAGAAGATAATAATACTAATAATATGAGTAACATTAATTATGACAGATGAAATTAGAAACGACAAAAAATCCAAAACAGCATCCCGGTCTCTCTATCCAACCCAAAGGAAAAACTCACTTCTCCCTCTTTCCGATTTTCAATTCGCTCTAAACAAGGACAATTCGCGCACATTTTTTTTCTCTCTCTTACGCTCTCTTGCCACCAGCGCCCCAAGTCTAAAACTCCCGAACACAATCATTAAATAAATCGCCCAAGACTCCGCGCCCTCGATGGCAGATGAAGAATAACCGAAGTCCCTTTTCAATCGGGAAATTCCGGTCCCTCTCTGGTATACGGGGGAGGGGACACAATCCCTAATTCCTTCCGCCGATCCCAAGGGCGGCATTTCCTTTCTATCTGCATAATCTATGTTTACGATTAATTTCCTCTCTGCCCAACAGGAGCAATCATTATCTTTTCCGTCTTATTCGTCATTATCTGTAGCATTATCACCGGCTGATTATCATTACCACCAACATTGGTAATTTTGTTTTTATCTTTTCTCTCTCTAATTCTTCCTCTTCTTTTCTTCCCTGATATACCCCATGGACATTCAGTCAAAGCCTTTCACTATGATCGCCCATGATTTGCATCTCTCTTTCCCCTTTCCTTCCTTTTCCATCTCTTCCTCTCCTTTCTCTCTCAATATTCCTTCGCACTCCTTTTGATGTTTCTCTTCCCTTTCTTTCCCCCTCTTACCCCATCCAATCCCATTCCTCCCCATCCCTTTCCGTTCCTTCCCCTCCCTGTACTCTCTTCCTTTCTCTACCCTCCCTACTCTCCACCCCCATTACCCCCCTCCCCTCCCATCTCATCTCTTTCCTCCCGAGACACTGGGAGTGACCTTCCCTCGAAACGACCTTTAACGACCTTGTTTTCCCCCTACCGTCAACAGGTCTTTTAAAGCCTCTCTTAAGCACGACCTCTTAGTGTCGGCCCCGTCGTCTCCTCTGCTTGTTTCTTCAATGCCTCATGCCTTCATTTACCCACCCTGACTGTTTCATAATAATGCTTGTGTATGATTTATTCATTTTCCTTCCGACTTTCAATTTCTAATTCACTGACATTTACGATCATCCCCGCTAATCTCTCTCTCTCTCTCTCTCTCTCTCTCTCTCTCTCTCTCTCTCTCTCTCTCTCTCTCTCTCTCTCTCTCTCTCTCTCTCTCTCTCTCTCTCTCTCTCTCTCTCTCTCTCTCTCTCTCTCTCTCTCTCTCTCTCTCTCTCTCTCTCTCTCTCTCTCTCTCCCTTCCTTCCTCTGTGGTACCGTTAGTCGTCCCCCCCTCGCACGCACACGCCCTCCGCCCCCCACCACTATTAGCTTCCCATTAGTGGCTCAGGGCCGAGTGTCGTGCCCGGGCGCGCTATAATCACACACTAATATCCAGGACAACCATTACCAAAATTATGCCTGGCGATGCGTTGCCGCCGCTGTCGCTGTCGCCGCCGCCCGCACTGTTTGTCGGCTCTTAAAACGTCGACCACGGCACGAGATACCGGCACGGGATACCGGCACGAAATACCGTTCATGCAGCACGACACTAATTCGCATACACTCATCGATTCTCTGAAAGTTCCCCGAAATGTATAACTAATTAACGCTAATTTCATTTTTTCAGAATGCTGAAAATGAAGACCTTAACTACATTTTCTTTCATGAAAATAGCATTACCCAGATGTAAAAAATACTCGTACATCAATACATGCACAAACAAACATGCATAAATCATGTATAAACAAAAACATACATATATCACCCATCATTTATTCCATCAAACTAACATTTCGAATATACGCTTGTAGCCTCCGTCCTACACATTTAAGCCAGCTTCATTCGCCCACAGAAATGAAGTAAAATCACGAATAAATAAATAAAAGAGACCCGCAAAAAGCCGGCCTCCCAAACAGGAAAATCCGGTGTCCCAACATGGGAGTCCCTGGCACGGCTTGTCTGGATCAGCTCGGACCGCAAAGTGAAACAGAACCGAAACGAAATGGAACAGCCTCCAGAATATCAATGGCATGGATACACGCACACATGCATGCAGGCATATACAACATTTCCGCGCACGCACACATGTATATACTGTAGACATACAAACACACGCAAACAGCTGCACCGACATTTCCACCCACACGCTCGCTCGCTCGCTCGCTCGCACGCACTCTTCTGTAGCCTTGAAGAGTCAGGGGGACAGGGAAACAAAGGGCGCGAGGGAAAGGGAGGCTGTGGTAGAAAAGATACGCCACGCAAAGAATTTGTTCCTGACAACGGAATTGGCACATAATTTCTTCCGTGGTAACTTTGCTCGACCCCTTCCTTTGCGCGGAGATTATGTTGTTGCTGCAGCTATCCCTTTCTCCCTGCCCCTTCTCACCTTCCTTCTCTGCCCTTCCCTTTCGATTTTTTCTTTTTCGTTCTGTCTACTTGTCTGTCTGACTCCCCCCCCCCCTCTTCTCCCTCTTTCCCGCACCCTTCTCCATTTTTTTTGGTATCCCCCCTTCCCTCCCATTCTCTCTCCACTCTGCCTCAAAATGTACCGTGCATTGACCTTAGTATGTATGTATGTATACATAAATATAAAAAATAAAAACAAACGTTCAAAAATGAGCTCGATACAGATCGAAAAGGAAGAGGCCCGAGCCGCCGCACGGAGGCACCCGCAGTCCACCCCGGGCCAAACGAGGGCAATCACCGGAGACAGACAGGGCGAGAGGGCCGACATGACACTAGCATCACTAACAGCCATAACAGAAATGTACAACAGCGACAAACAGCCGCACAGCGTGAGAGATTAGCGGCAATAACAGCACCGGCGGCGGGGGGCGTAAACACTACTAAAACGGTTAACATAAACATCAGCGAGGAACATTAGCGACAACAGCT
>BOPN01002331.1:211025-216025 GCA_017312705.2 Penaeus japonicus | reverse complement strand
GGAGGAGCTGGAGGTTGAAGAGGAGCAGGAGGCGAAGGGAATTTTTGAAGGTTGAATGCCAGGGATAGGGGTGGGGGGATACTGAAGGATGAGGCAGACACAAAAGATGGAAAGATAAAAGGGTTCGAACTCGAGGGGAGATGAAAGAAGGAATAAAGATAAGATCAAGAAATAAGAGAATTTTGAAAGTGGAAAAGAGAATGAAAAGGGTAGAGAACATTTTAAGAATTCGCAAATGTATTAAATTTTAAAAAAGAGGAAAATAAAAAGAAATGAAAAGAGGAATAAATAGGTAGATAAAGATAATAAAGAAAGGTAATGGAAGGGAAACTGAATAAATATGTACCCGAATGGAAATATATGAAAGGTGAGCAATCAATAAAAGGGGAGAATAAAGGTAAACGGACCATGTACAAAATGCAATAAAGCTAGGAGGAAAATAAAAAGAAGAAAAGAGTCTGACGAACAAAAGAAGGAGAAGAAGCGTGAGAGGAGAGGCAAGAGAAACGAGGAGAGACAAGGAGCAAGAGAGGAGAGGGAAGAGGAGCGAGGAGAGACAAGGAGCAAGAGAGGAGAAGGAAGAGGAGCGAGGAGAGACAAGGAGCGAGAGAGGAGAGGGAAGAGGAGCGAGGAGAGACAAGAAGCAAGGAAGGAGAGAGAGGGAGCGAGAGAGAAGAGGCAAGAGAAGCGAGGAGAGACAAGGAGCGAGAGAGGAGAGGGAAGAGGAGCGAGGAGAGACAAGGAGCGAGAGAGGAGAGGGAAGAGGAGCGAGGAGAGACAAGAAGCAAGGAAGGAGAGAGAGGGAGCGAGAGAGAAGAGGCAAGAGAAGCGAGGAGAGACAAGGAGCGAGAGAGGAGAGGGAAGAGGAGCGAGGAGAGACAAGGAGCGAGAGAGGAGAGGGAAGAGGAGCGAGGAGAGACAAGAAGCAAGGAAGGAGAGAGAGGGGGCGAGAGAGGAGCAGCAAGAGAAGCGAGGAGAGACAAGAAACGAGAGAGAAGAGGCAAGAGAAGCGAGGAGAGAGAAGGGACGAGAGAGAAGAGGCAAGAGAAGCGAGGAGAGACAAGGAGCGAGAGATGAGAGGGAAGAGGAGCGAGGAGGGACAAGGAGCGAGAGAGGAGAGGGAAGAGGAGCGAGGAGGGACAAGGAGCGAGAGAGGAGAGGCAAGAGAAATGAGGAGAGACAAGGAGCAAGAGAGGAGAAGGAAGAGGAGCGAGGAGAGACAAGAAGCAAGGAAGGAGAGAGAGGGAGCGAGAGAGGAGCAGCAAGAGAAGCGAGGAGAGACAAGGAGCGAGAGATGAGAGGGAAGAGGAGCGAGGAGAGACAAGGAGCAAGAGAGGAGAAGGAAGAGGAGCGAGGAGAGACAAGGAGCGAGAGAGGAGAGGGAAAAGGAGCGAGGAGAGACAAGAAGCAAGGAAGGAGAGAGAGGGGGCGAGAGAGGAGCAGCAAGAGAAGCGAGGAGAGACAAGAAACGAGAGAGAAGAGGCAAGAGAAGCGAGGAGAGAGAAGGGACGAGAGAGTAGAGGAAAGAGAAGCGAGGAGAGAGAGGGAGCGAGAGAGGAGTAGCAGGAGAAGCGAGGAGAGAGAGAGAGCGAGAGAGGAGAGGCGAGAGAAGCGAGGAGAGAGAGAGAGCGAGAGAGGAGAGGCGAGAGAAGCGAGGAGAGAGAGAGAGCGAGAGAGGAGAGGCGAGAGAAGCGAGGAGAGAGAGAGAGCGAGAGAGGAGAGGCGAGAGAAGCGAGGAGACACAAGGAGCGAGAGAGGAGCAGCAAGGGAAACGAGGAGATAGACCCTGTCTGACACACTGTCATGGCGGAGTGTGGAGGGGAAGGGCGAACTCGCACGGCATGATATAATACCAGCCAGTTATCAATCCCACTACATAACTTAATAACAAACTAACGACTGTCCCTGATAATTTGAAGGATTATGGTCGTGGATTTCAGGTGAGAATGGGCTGACAAACGGACGAAAACCGGGCCTTCCTTCCCCTTCACGACACCGAGCGGCGGAGGAAGAGGGGGGGGGGGGCGACAGAAACTCCCTTCAACTCGCCGAATCTCTCCTCCCAGCTTCTTCTTTGTTTTGTTTATTTTGTTTGTTTATTTTTCTTCACTTCCTCTCGTTCTTCCTTTTTTTCGTTTTTTCCCTTTCCTCCGCTTATTTCATTTTTTTTCTGTCTTTTTGCTTCTCCTTCCTACATCATCGGGTTTTCTTATTTCTTTTGTGGTTTTTTTTTTTACTCTTTGTTTTCCATTTATCTCCTTCCTCCCCTTCTTCTCCTTTCTTTCTATTCTTCATATTATTATTTTCAATTCTTTTATTTCTTTTCCCCGTTTCTCCTTCGCCTCTCCTGCTTCCTCTTCTTCTTTTTCCGTTGGGCTTTTTTTACTGTGTTTGAATTATCGTTCCAGTTCCTTCTTCTTGTTTTCTCAATGTTTCTTGCTCTTTCCTCTACCACTCTCTCCTCCCTCCATCTCGTTTCCTCCTTTCCCCTATTCTTCTCCCCGTCTTCATCTTCTTATAATCTTCCTACCTTTTTCCTTCTTGGTTATCTTCCTTCTCCTCCTCCTCCTCCTCTTTTCCCCTGTTCCTATCATTACTCTACGAATGCCATATCTGATCCTGATTTACATTTTCTTGTCGTTTTCGTCAAGAATAAATGTATCACTTATACAGTAAGAGTGGAATTATCTTTGTCTATTTTCATTTCCTTTGTTCAGTCCACATTAGTTTACTAAGTCAATGTCCAAATTATCTATCCTTGTGGAAGTGAATCCGTGACCTTAGATATTGTCCTTTTACCCTCTGTGACCTTTTATTCAAGTTACCATTAAGATACCATGTCATTATTTAAAAAAAAGAAAAGAAAAAAGATACATAACCTACTCAGTCATTTCGAAATTCCTTTCATCATAGGATTATTCGTTGCTTTATCTCATAATTCATTTCATTATTCCTTAATTTACTCCATCCTTTTACACGCATCTTTTTTTTTCTCTCTCTTCTGTTAAGTCTCTCTTTTACTCGTTGAAATCCTGCGGTGCTCCGTCGCCTTGACCCTTGCTGCTGATAAGAGGGATGGCGGTGTCAAAGGAAGGAAAATAAAAATGAACGGAGAAGTAACGAGAATGGCCAACTATTTATCTCTCTCTGTGTCGTCCCCCCTCTTCCCCCCCTTCCCCCCTTCCCCCACCCTGAATGATTATCTTGTGTTTACTACGAGAGGGCCCTCATTAACCTGCAATTATGAGGGCCAAATATGATTTATCACATCCCCCGAACACATACAGAGTGTGAGAAGTCGAGTACAATGTGCAAGCCAGGGGGGCCTCCGCAGACCCCTCTATCATCCCTGCCCCCCCTCCTCCAGCCCCCTAACCCCAATAGTATCTCCCTAAGACAGCCCCCCCTCCTTCTCCCTAAGACCCCCTCCCCTTCTCCCTAAGACCCCCCCTCCCCTTGACCCCCCTATTGAACCCCAATGGAGAACGGACTCGCAGTTCCAGATATCTTTAATCGCCTTTTTTTCCCCTCCATTTTTTTTCCTTTTTTTCTCTGGCGCTTTCTCTCTTCCTTGCGCTAATGAGCCAACATGGCGTCATAAACCAATTTCAGAGTTGTTTACATCGTGTCCTTTTTTGGGCGTTTTTCTTCTTCTTCTTCTTCTTCATTTTTCCTCCGCCGAGTTAATCGATAGGTTCCGAATTGTTCATTAAGCCACTGATAAAGAGCATCGCCCTCATTAGCCGTCAGCAGCTAAGTAGTCGTGCTGCGACCATGGGCACTCGGGGCATGTCCGCCGCATGTCGGAGAAATGATAATGATAGCAATAATTGTTGCTGCTTTTATTATGATTTTTTTTCTGTTGCTGCTTCTGTAATTAGTGGTGTTATTATCATTATCTTTATCTTTGTTGTTATCATCATTATTGTTGTAATTATTATCATCATCATTATCATTTTCATTAATGTTATCATTAACTTACCATCATTGTCATTATCATTGTCATGACAGTTATTATCACTGTTATCATCATTATTGTTTTCATTGATATCATCAGTATTGTCATTATTACTAACATCATTAATGTTATTATGATTATCATTATCATTATTCTCATTATCAGTATCAGCATCAGTGGAAATAGTGTGTGATGGTATTATTGTTATTATCATTATTACCATCATTATCATAATCAATATTATTATTATAATCAATATTATTATTGTGATAATGATGGCGATGGTAATAATAGCAACAGCAATAGTGTTGATAAAAATTATCATTACTATAATAGAAACAATAATAATGATGACAGTAATTATAACGATGATAATAATAATGATAACAAGATGAATAATGATTATCATCGTAATGATAGTAATAATAATAATAATAACAATAATGATATCAATAGTAATAATTATAGTAACAATCATAATAATAATAATTATGAGAATGATAAAAACGATGATAATGATGATGATAATCATAAGAGTGATGACAATGATAATAATAATCATCATAATGATGATAATAGCGATAATGATAATGATGCGAATATAATGATAATGCCAATAAGGATAGTAATAGCAATAATAGTAAAGTTATTAATGATAAAGGTAGTAATAATGGTTATAATAACATTAATGATAATAGAAAAATTCAATCATTATTGCTATAATAATGAAGATGATATCGATAGTGTTAATAATGGTAATAATAATGCTAATTAGGATAATAATAAAAAAAAGGATGACAATAATGATATCTAATGATGATAATGATAATGACAGTAATTATAAAGACACAATGATAATGATATTGACAATAACGATGATAATAGCAATAATAGGAAAAGATAAGGATCAGAATACAAACATTATCAATTAATAACATCATTACTATGATCATTATTATCATTAATATAACCATTTTTATAAGTATTACCATTACTATCATTATCATTAACACCAGTACATTAGATACCATTAACATAATCA
>BOPN01002331.1:203525-208525 GCA_017312705.2 Penaeus japonicus | reverse complement strand
TATATATATATGTATATACATACACACACATCTCAATCTCTCTCTCTCTTTCTTTCTCTCTGTATATATATATATATATATATATATATATATATATATATATATATATATATATATATATATTATATATATGACAATTGAAAATAAATAAAGGTGAGATTTAAGTATAACAGATCGTAGTGTTTATATCAGAAGTCTCCTTCCTTGCAAGATCTCTCAACAATACTCTGATTACGATAAAGTGTTATCAATTATTTGTCTCGCGCGGCAGTAAAACATTTATCGCTTTCTCGAACCGCAAAAATATTCAGTTTTTTTTTCAGTAATGTCTCTGGATACTTATAATCTCTGAGGCCTTATTACTATTAGAAGACATTTCCATCTCTTTTCTTGGTGTCACATGTTGAAGAAATAGAAGGAAAGGAAAGAGTCACAAAAGTTAGGGAAACCCGCTTTAGTGTTCATTCATTTTTCAATGAGCTTTTGGTATTTACTTTTCACTGCTTCTATTCTGAGTGACAAAACACCAATTGATACAATGGTAGAAAAAAAAAAAAAATACTACACAGCTTTCAATAGCCCTATTTTCTGTATGGCAGGTCTCTCTAACCTTACACAGTGGCCGCGCGCGTGTTCAGATACCATGCTGTTTGTGCCGCCCTTTCCTCTTCCTTTGCCTCATATTCCGGTGGTTCCTCGCTGCTCCAATCATCAGTTATCAACACCCCGCCCCCTTCCCCCGCCTCGGCTGGGATTCTCGTCGGCCCTTTGCCCTCCCCTCCTCGTTTTCCACTCGTCGGCCCTCGCCCCCCCCCTCGTCTTAAACCCTCGTCGGCCCTCGTCACCCCCCCCCTTCGTCTCAAACCCTCGTCGGCCCTCGTCACCCCCCCCCCTCGTCTTAGATCCTCGTCGACCCTCGTCGTCCCCCTCCCCCTCGTCTCATATCTTCGTCTCCCCCTTCGTCTCAGACCCTCGTCACCCCCCCCTCGTCTCAAACCCTCGTCGGCCCTCGTCAACCCCCCTCCTCGTCTTAGATCCTCGTCGACCCTCGTCGTCCCCCTCCCCCTCGTCTCATATCCTCGTCTCCCCCTTCGTCTCAGACCCTCGTCACCCCCCCCCTCGTCTCAGACCCTCGTCAGCCCTCGTTTTCCGCTCCCCTCCCGTGTCTCATCTCCTCGTCTCCCGCTTCTCCTCTCCTTTCTCTGGATTCCGGCTCGTCACAGATCGTAATCGGGGACAAGCCATAAATTTCAAGCCAAAACATTACCTTCTATCGAGCCATAAGCCATGACCTCGTCCTTCTTCCCAACCAAGTCTTAAAGCCCTTTCGTCTCTCGTCCTCCTCCTGCAGGATCTCGAGAGCTAGTTCCTCCTCCGCCTTGCCTTCTCCTCCTTTGCTGCTTCCTCGTTATGTGTTTAGCTCTAAACATTTTTTTTTCTTCTTCTTCATCTTCATCTTCTTTTATCATGGGGATAAACAGATACATATTTAACATCACTTCTACTCCATCCATATATATTCCAGAAATATAAATGTAGCACGTGTGTCTGGAAAAAAAAAATTGTCGGCGTATTGCAAGTCCACGAGCGTGACGAATGCTCTGCAATTTGCCTTTTCTTTCTTGCTGCGTCCTTCTGCTCCTCTCGTGTTCAGCCGCCTCGTTCGGACTGCGTTATGCCAGGGGAGAGGGAGAGGGAGAGGGAGAGAGAGAGAGAGAGAGAGAGAGAGAGAGAGAGAGAGAGAGAGAGAGAGAGAGAGAGAGAGAGAGAGAGAGAGAGAGAGAGAGAGAGAGAGAGAGGAGAAAAAGAGAGAGAGAGAGAGAGAGAGAGAGAGAGAGAGAGAGAGAGAGAGAGAGAGAGAGAGAGAGAGAGAGAGAGAGAGAGAGAGAGAGAGAGAGAGAGAGAGATAGAGAGAAAGAGAGAGAGAGAGAGAGAGAGAGAGAGAGAGAGAGAGAGAGAGAGAGAGAGAGAGAGAGAGAGAGAGAGAGAGAGAGAGAGAGAGAGAGAGAGAGAGAGAGAGAGAAAGACTAAGAGAGAAAGAGAGAGAGATAGAGAGAAAGAGAAAGAGAAAGAGAAAGAGAGAGAGAGAGAGAGAGAGAGAGAGAGAGAGAGAGAGAGAGAGAGAGAGAGAGAGAAAGACTAAGAGAGAAAGAGAGAGAGATAGAGAGAAAGAGAAAGAGAAAGAGAAAGAGAGAGAGAGAGAGAGAGAGAGAGAGAGAGAGAGAGAGAGAGAGAGAGAGAGAGAGAGAGAGAGAGAGAGAGAGAGAGAGAGAGAGAGAGAGAGAGAGAGAGAGAGAGAGAGAGAGAGAGAGAGAGAGAGAGAGAGAGAGAGAGAGAGAGAGAGAGAGAGAGAGAGGATAGTCAGGTAACGAAAGAAAAGAATCGAGGGAAAATCCGACAGAGACACGTAATAACAGAAAGGGAAGTCCAGCACTAACCCAGCACTCCTTTCGACCGAAGGAATTCACGAGATGCCGTCGCCACATGCTTGCCAGCGCGGCCAAACCCTTTAATACCTTCTCGAGGTGCTCCGGCGGGACACAAACAGCTGGGCGTCTCACCCTCATCAGTGTCCCAGGCTTAAGGGCATACGAGTGCGTTCCGTCTTCGCGAACCGTCGGTAATTTCCTTCCATGTCGTTTACCGAAGCCGGTTTTGTACACACCTTACGCATCCGGGTACTCGGGGTGACGAGGCAGAGGGAGATAAACAAACAAACACACACAGCGCATGGCGAGGCTCAAGCTTTTATTATTCTTCTAATTGGTTTCAACGGCGATTAATGATGATGAATCGAGAGCCTCGTTCCAGCTGGGCATAAATATCGGTGCCCTGTGCTTTGCCCTTTTAATATTCCCAATGGCGCGCTTTCTGAAGAGGAACTTTGATACGGAGGAATTATGCGAGGCTGTAATTTCGGGAGACTCGAAATGGATCGAGTTAACGGCGATCATTATTTATGATAATTCGTTTTTTTTTTTTCTTTTCCTTTCACTTCGCTTTTTCCTCTCCTCGCTCGCTGGTCGCAGAAGACTGGCGTCGCCCTGGGATGGCGTGAGTGTGCCAGAGCCTCTCCCGGGTGTGGTCTGCCTTCACTCAGGGACTTTGGGAGGCTCTGTAAATGATGCCTTGGGTTGACCAGACGCTTGGGTGGGCCCCGCCAATGATACGCAGGCTTCCACGGCTTACAATTGCCGCCCGTCTGCCTTTCCGTCTGCCTGTCTTCTTAATCGGCCGACAGACAGGCAGGGAGATACCCTTTCGGAAGATCTGGCCTCTTTATCTCTCTGAGAGCTGGCGGAAGAAACGAAGTAACAATGTTTAAAGCGGAAGGCGAGTGATTTTGCGCTCTATGTCTGCCACTCGGAACAAAGGGCAACAGATTTACTACGTCAGTTCTTCTGTTATCATGTCACAGCCACGGCGGGGCCTGCGCGGAGGTGGAACAGGGAGCGAGCTGACAGTGAGCTGACAGCGGGCGCGGGGTCCTCAGGAGACAGTGTCGGTGGCTCACCCAGGTGGCGTCCAAACAGGATCCTTCCTCGCCCCGGGCTACAATATTATCTTACTGCCAACATAATGTCCACCAGATTTTACTTTTTAGTCGAGGGAGAAACGGTTATGTATATTTCACTTTGCTTCTCCAACTGCGGGTTATTCTCGCTCTCCCATAGCGTTCGTGTCCCCCGAAGTGTCGCAAAGGTGACATAAAGCACACAGTGAAAGCACTGCTGTGACGAGAGCGCCCACAAAAACAAGCCTCGCGAAGAATGAATAACATATCTCATCGGAAGGCCGACACTTCCTGGCACATGGACCCGAATACAGCGTAGCTGCAGATCTGAAGGTGACACCAGCATGTCAGCACAGGCCGTTTTTTTAGGCCATAGGCGTGACAGGTATTTCGGAAGGCAAAAACATGTCCAATCTCTTCAAGTAAGGGTCCAGGGAACCGCTCGACGGGCTTGCCTTACACACCCTCCTTTGCCAGAAACACGTGGCTTTGGTCGAGGTTTGTCTCTAACGTGATTTTAAGGAGACTGATAAAGCTGATGTGGGTGTGGTTTGGTAAAGTGCACTGTCAACACTTCAAATACAGTTAATGATAGAGTAAAACAGCGATAAAGACTAACTTTGACAGCTAGGAGGATAATAAAATAAAGTAGAGCGCGATGACAGGTGTGGGAAAGAGCACTGCCCACACTAACAGGTGCACATCGCTCCTCGGAGATCGCTTCCCGGCATAAGCATAAGGTAGTGGAAGACCTGCTATGACAGCTGCTAAGAAGGGCGCATGGCAGGAACACAGGTGTACTCTGGCAGGCGCTGAGGCGTGAAGACCTCCGAGATGTAAGCCCTGACAGGTGATGTAGAGTGTATGTGACGGGAAAACACATCAGGGCTGACAGGTGCGGCATGAGTATGTCCAACAAGTCCATCATCATGAGACCTGGCATACACAGGGCGATTAGGCAAGTGGCCCAAAGTGAGTGATGGGCTTTCAATCAAAGACTCTTGGAGAATCTTCCATCTTGAGAAATATCTTTAAGAGAACAACGGAATACAGGTGAACCATACCCAGCTTTGCAAATATCTTAACATTTAGTTCACAAAGCAAGATTCTATGGCTCATAGTCATACTCATAGCTAGTATGAGTCTAAGGGACTGTTAGCGTGTCTTCTCTGACAGGCTCTGATACGATTAATAACAAATTTGCATATCAAATTTACATTTTTAGTCTGGAGGAACTGGTCAGCGAATAAAAAGGTTAATAGCGTTATTTTAGCAACGCTCGCAAAAAAAATATACATATCTGTCTTATGCTAATAAACCTATCTTATCCTAATAAACATAATCATAAAAAGATAATAGATTTTCACCAAAATTCCTTGCTACAGGACCGAAGTGCCGGGGCAGTGACCTCAGAGGCGCGGCTGAATCAGGAAGGGAGTCAGCTCGCCGGTGTAATCTGCAGTATATCTGTGGGGTGATTTTCCTT